>JAVKPL010004591.1:180000-221131 GCA_032173675.1 Gastrolobium villosum
ATATATATATAGAAAATTTTGATAGTAAAAATATCCTCCTTCTATATATATAAACCAGCCCTATCAAAAGCTAAAATAGTAAATTAGCCCAAAGAATTCATGTGATTTATTAAACAAATTAATGCGTTTAATATTCCCTGAAAAAAAGAAAATAAAAATGTGTTAGCTATCCATACAGTCATCAATCATTCACATAAATTGGAGAGCCGGATGGTAAGTAAAAACGCTAAAGAATTTCAGGAAGATATACATTAAGAATTGGTCATGTGCATATCTATTGTGTTATTACTTTTGTCAAACAATGACTAAAGCTGTTCCACAATCCAGAGCTGGTACAACCTTACATATTATTGTGGTAATCCACCAGAAGCTACCATCAGATTGTCAAAACATACAAGCTTGACCATTTCCCTGCAAAATACCAATGGTATATATCTATTTGTCGAATTCTGGAAGCTCCCAGCACCTTGGGAGACAGGGAAACTACAAAAATGCTTCACGATTTTTTGTGGGCAGCTCTAGATCAGGTTCAAATTCACTTAGAGGTAAAAAGTACTGATCCACCATATCTTGAGACACCTTTTCCAAGGTAGGAGGATCCCACTGCATATATTTGATTGACAAGCGAGTAAAAATTTGTATATCAAATATAGCTTTTTAACATAAATGGGAACAAAACCATTAACAACATTTGATCACAATGAGCCAATGAATTTCAAATCTGAAATAAAAAATTGTAATAGAATTGCCATCATTGACAGATGACATATTGGCAATTAGGCAAAAGTCTCATTTTGTCATTTTGATAAGGTAATGCAATTTACGCAAACAATTGGTACCTTTGGTGCCAAGTCCTTGTCCACCACACGTGCCCTCACTCCCTAAAATGAATTCAAATCACCTAATGTTAAGAAAGAGTAAGTTTGTTTCAATTTCCAGAAATTTACAATGCTTAATACCTCACAAAAGTCACCAGATATCTGCTTAGATATTCCTTGTAAAGTCATACGGTACTCACGTGACAAGCACTGATCAAGGGTCTGAGATCTACCTTCTTGTATCTGCACCAATTAAATGGATTGCTGATAAATACTGGATAAAACACTCAGATCTAGTAAACCCTCTATAACACTCTTCTGTAGATACAAATATGAATGTGTTATCAGTAGATTCAGTACCCATGGGTTGATTTACAATGAAAGATGAAGACTGAAACGATAGACCTGCACTCTCCCTTACTTTCCTCTACTTTTTTCCTGCCTTCTCTATTTTTTCCTCCCTCTCCTTCTAATATCCATACAGGTCAACTATCCCTCCTTATTTTTAATTGTCTCCTGGCAATCCGTTACTGATATCCCAATTCCCTTGATTGCCTCATTGGCAATCTGTTACATCAATGTTCCCTTCGGGTCTCGATTCCCCCTTGATTGCCTTTCATGTAAACTGTTACAATAAAAGGCCCGGATCCTCAATGCCACTTCCTAATACACCTAAGTAAAGGGTGGTTTCCTAACAATTACATTATAAAAGCAGTTTCTTATATGAAAAGAAGAACAATGAGAACAGGAATTCAAAGGGTTTTAGACAAGCAAAAGGAACTCACAGATCTCAAGGAAACCTTCAAGCTCAATGGAGAAGCTTCTTTAAGTCTATTAAGGGTAGAAATGCACCATGCATCATTTGTTTCACTTGCTGCAATTTCCTAATGAAAGGATAAAATGTTCACCATAGAGTCAAGCCCCCACACAAACAAAAGAAAGGAGGAAATGTAAGACACACCAAAAAATATTTTCAACTGCCGTCAATATAGATAAGAAAACAGTAAACAGTTACAAATAATTTTCCTTCACATTATTTTATTTTTCCCCTCTCCTTTTAAAACAAGGGAAATCAACTTGTCATGTTGTAGTTAAATTACTGTTCATACCTGCAGAGACATCGAAAATGGAGATTTTGTTTATCTATTTTTTTGATTTAATGTTTTAGTGGGTCCCACCATGGTTTTCTATCTGCAGGTATGAGCAGTAATTTTCCTGCAACATGACAAGTTGATTTCCCTTAAAACAAATCTGGAAAAGAGAAAAAAGAAGGGAGGGGTAGAGACTTGGGAGGATACACAAGAAATTTACATCCTCCTACAAAAAAACTTGACACAGATTTCTGTATATCTTGATAAAGCCCTCAACAAGCTTGGTATTGCAAATGAATATATCTTTAATTTTCTTGTGATTCTCAAATGACATCAGTAACGTATTAGAAAATAGTTGGGCTGAGCCTATCTTTCTTGTACTGATCTTTATTTCTTGAGTATAAATATACAGGACAGGGAGACTAATAATATCTAGTTATTCCCATTCATAATTTTCTCTAAGATAAAGCCATGTGCAATTTGGGGCACTTATCCTTTTAGACATCTGGGAAACAGTTCATAAGCGAAGACCATTATTCTCAACTTACACATGGCAGTATACAGGCACAAGCCATACAAGTCATCCCACTTGTATTTATTTTTATTGGACAATAACACTCTGAATCTGTGGTGCATAGATGTTAATGATGCCCAGCTGGCAAAAATATAGTTAACCAGATTACAACAGCCTCACTCACAACAGATTTGTTCACATCATTTAAGCTCCTACTTTTCACTTATGACTGCAAGTTTTTCTTTATAGAATATTACAAGGGAGAAAAGCCATCTTTATTTGTAGAATTTGATAGCTCTCTTACAACCTTTTTTTTATTAGAAGAATGGGGTAATACTACTTGATCAAGGTATACTTTAGCTGTTAATGGCTTGTCAAATTTCTTACCATGTGATCTCTCCTTTTCTCTCCACAATTAATTGTAAGTGTGCTCCTCTCAACCACCTCATATTCCTTCTGTTTATCCTCACAAGTGGTTTCCAGTGAATCCATTCTGTACTCCTCTTTTTCCAATTCCCCAAAGAAATCTCTATATGTATCTCTAGCCTTTCCAAGACCCTTTTGTACTCTGACTTCAGTTTCATTTTTTGATGTAGAACTATCATCAGAACTCTTTTTGTTTTAGGAACCAAAAAAGTTCCAACCAAGTTTCTTTTTCCCTCTCCATAACCACGGTGCCATGAAATCCCTTACTTCTTCCCCCGAAGAAATGTATGTTCTGTCAAAACAGGTAATTCTTCGAATAGCTTAAACTTTTGGGATAGTTGCCTAGTTGGTTCATTACAATTTGATTATTTGTTCATCGTACTCTTCTTCATGTGGAATTTGATTTCTTTCCCCCTCAGTTTTTTGGTATTTGAATGTTTGATGTTCTCTATAGAAGTTTCTAAGTCAATTAAGAAGTTGTTTTACAGCTCTAACACTTTTTTTGTTGAAAAGTTGATGAGGAAAAACCACAGGGTGGTTATGTTTAATAGAGGAAACTACCAAGGGGCAAAGTAATTTTGAGTCAAACCGCAGGAGGGTAAATTGTAATTACCTATGAATGCAGAAGTTCTTGGAGAAATACTGGAGGGGATTTCTTTAGTGTATATATTTTTTACTCTTAATTTATTTTAATCACTAGTTCTCTTGTCATTTTCATGAAATTTGGAATGAATTTGATAAAAGTGAAAAACTTAATAATTTAAGTCCCGTTTTAAACTCTTATCCAATATGTGAAGAACAAACGAAATTCTGAATATAGAACTTTCTTGAAGGCTCTGAATATAAACAGAGATGCAAATCTCACCAAAGAATCAACAATCTCTTCAACTGTGTCATGGCGAAAGCATTTATCTAGAGTTTCAATCCTGAAAAAAATGAAAAGTAGAAATAAGGGCTATCTTATATTGTGAGTCAAAACATACAAGAGACAAAGTAACAAAAAGAGAGCATCCTGATAACTTAATTTTCATCAGATGATTTTCTTATCGTCTTCTTGGCTTTCTGCCAATGGTCATTTTTAGTGAATGAAGGGCTCTTCTGCATAGAGTATTTTTCAATTTCTTTTTCCTTGCTCCTTCTCTCTGCTCTTTGTATTTTTTTTACCGAAATAAAAAAATAAAGACTCTCCTGAGATAGAATGTAAGGCAGGTCAAACCTGTGTAGTACACTATTGCTATCTGGGTGTACAAGGTCACCATACTGTTCTAAAGTGGTTTCTATGACAGACGGGTCATCGGTAACCAATTTCCCCAGCTGTTCTTCAATTAATGAAAGCATCTATATGACAAAACAAACAATGATTTTGAATGTTATAGTTCCTGAAAAGCCTATTAAAATTGAAATAAAACAAGCAAACGGGATTTAACAGAACTAAACTGCAATTAGTGAATAGTGTGTAGCAAGCCCACAGGTAACCATCTCTACTCCATTGAGTTTTTCCCCTGTCAAAGCCAAGTACTCTCCTGCATACAATAACAACGTATAAAACCATCTCTTGCAAAGAAGTGCTAGAGTTGAGTAAAAGGAATTGTAACTCAGCTCCATATCACTGAAATTTCTACTATGAATTACAGTAATAATCCCAACTTAAATGAGTTAATGACGAACATTGATCATCCCTTACTACCCTTCACAATGGGAAAAACCATCAATTTGCGATGAAGTAGCAGTTATGAAGTGCAAAAATCTGTTCAATCATTGGAACTATATTTCTCATCAAAATTTGATTTGTTGTACCAACAAGACTCTTTTATCATTTGAATATAAAATGATTTTTATCAAAGAGGAGTTTATCCTGATCAAAGAGAACCATGAATTGTTTTAGAACACATTCTTAAGTTCTAACAACTAAGCCATATCTAATTGTCAAAACTTGCTACTCCCTCCCCCTCCGAATGCATGATATCAGGGTCACAAGTACAACATTAAATATTTTCAGGATTATCTCTGTTAAAATGAATAATATATAATCTCCCTATCCACATGGAGGGATTTTGAGTAACTTAAAAGCAGAAGATGGGGCATACATCCACATAATCATACCTAAGTGTCCAGGTAGATGTGAAAGGTAAAAAGATGCTCCAGCATCAGGGTGGAATCCAATAAGAACTTCAGGGGTAGCGAAAATCTGCAAATGTGGGTAAGTTATAATGAAGCTCAGCATATACAACCATGTGTTTCTATTCAAATATTATACAAAGTAAAGACAGACTTCTAGAAATTCAAAATTATTATGTGTAGTGTGTACAGATTACAGAGCACACAATACATAGCACAAACAGTCTATGTCTACAGCTGTAGCATGATACACGAACATATTGTGAGTTAAAATAATCGAGCGACAAAGTAACTAAAGAGAGGATCAAAAAAGAGATTGGGTTCAAGTGTGTTTTTGCATGAATCATCAAGGTTTTACCCCAGTTAACCATAGCAGCTGTGATGGCAATTTGCAACATGAAGGAATGCATTTTGAGAGCAATTTTGAGCGCAAACCAAAATGCAACGTAATGGAACTCACACAACGGCCATTTGTCTCAACTCAATAGCGCTATCTCAAGCAATTGACTACCTTGATGCTCAGAACACTAATCCTAAGTTGAAAGAACACCAATAGATATTTTTTTTCATATATTTCATTAATTCTACTTCATTGAATTCTGTCGAAATTACATAAACTGTAGCTATTTAAAGATCCAATATGTATCTAGATTAGAACTGACTGGATCCTAATGTAGCTTAATTAATGACTGTTTATAGAACAAAAAATACTACGAAGGAAGAAGAGAATCTCAATGCTTCAACTTAAATGCCCACAACAAACTCCCAAGGGTAGCTCAGTTGGCAACTAAGCTCCCAAGGGTTTACTTGAGTCAGGGGTTCAAATCCTACCTCAAGCAAACTCTTGGAAATCTTTGGGGGCCAGAGGATGTGCCTCCCTCCTCGAATGGGGGATTAATATCATCCTTCCTCCGGTAGGGAAACTCAATGCAATCGTTGTTCCAATGATTGGGTGGCCTTCAAGGCCGTACTCTAAGGACAAGGTGATCGGAGGAGGTTGAATGGTGATACCTCCAGGTTATAGCAAAAAAAAAAAAAAAAATGCCCACAAATAGCATTCAATAGTATTAATATTTATAGGCCCAATATGTATGTGTATCCAGAACTGACTAGGACAAGTAACCCAACTTAAATACTAAAGAATTCCAAATCTAAAATAAAAAATAGAATCCCAACTCAACTAGTAAGAAGACCTCCCAAGACCCAAATATGTAAACCACAAATTCCCAAATACCTAACAATCAACCTAATTCCCAAATCACAAATCCTAACTTCCAAATAACAAATCCATCCATGATAAACACAAGAATAATTAATACTATCTCATACTTTGTCAAAATGCTCAAGAATGATCTAATAAGAAAATGTACAAGAATGAGAACAATGTAGGTTTGAGCAAGAGGTTTATTGTGTACATATTTATGAAAGTTTCTATATTACATACAGTTTTGTCTGTTGCAACCTTGAATGTCCCAGGGATTGAAATTCCTGCCCCACCACCCATGGTAATGCCATTCAGAAGAGCCACCTGCATGAAGTTTATTACTGAATAAGTTTAGTTTAATTGTAACTAACTAGTAAATATGAACATTGCTTTGAAATTATGGAACAACTTGCTTGCAGCCCGTGTGATGAATGGGATAATAGCATATCAGTACTATTTTATTTAATAATATACAAATATAAATGAAATGTGTCAAATAATTCCATTGCAACCGGGAATATCCCAGGGATTGAAATCCCAGCCCCATCACCCATGGTAATGCTCTTAAGAGCCACCTTCAATTCATTAAGTTCATTACTGCATAACTTCTGTTTATCGGTAACAAACTAGTAAAATAAAAGTAATACTGTTGTTTTAATGTCAGTGTCTTCCTACTTCAGTCACTACTGCTGTTGGCTTGAAAATTGTAACCATGCTAACATACTGTACTCGGCAGTCCATAACTTATTTCCCCTTTGGAATTTTTATCATGTTTGAGCTTGAAAGCATAAGCTTTCTTTTATTTATTTTCCTAGATGGTGTATATTATTGTGCATTAAGACAATGTCACTTATCATAGAAAAGAAAAAAGTTTGAGAAATTTAAGAAGGAACTAAGTGATTAGGGGAAGTGTGTTAGAGAATATAATATAAATCATTAAAAAGGCCCTTACCTACTAGCTTAAGCTTTTGGGTTGAATTGGTTCTTTAACATGGTATCAAAGCTTGAGTGACCACAAGGTCACGAGTTCGATCCTCACCGCCCCCCACTTTCAGGTGGAATTAAGAAAAACACGAGGCAGACCAAAAAATGGGCTCATGCAGCACAAGGCAGACCAATAATGGGCTTGTGCCATATTCCACGCTTCAAGCCCAAAGGGCTCTTGCGTGAGGGGGTGTGTTAGAGAATATAATATAAATCATTAAAAAGGCCCTTACCTACTACCTTAAGGTTTTGGGTGAAATGGTTCTTTAACAAAGTGTTATGGGATTAGAAAGATAGCTACATGTAGAGTGCCCAAAATAAAGGCTGTTTGTTTGACAAAGTAGTCATAGTATCAGAAAAAATCAAGGTTTAAGGTTATGGGTAATTAATTACTCATAGTATCAGTAAAAATAGAGGTTCAGGGTTCAGTATTAATTACAACACTAGTAAGCTTTTCATTTAGTATATTTTTGTTCTTTACTTTTATATCTACCCTTTAATCCTCTCCCCATTCTACTAAGACAGTGTACTACTAGCAGATTAATCCCAGTCATTAAGCTGTAAAATCAGAATCTAACATATTTCTAAAGGCTCAATGATAAGGTCCAACAATCAGGAACAAGAAAATAACAGAGAAGACGCAAGTTTTTGCCCTAGAATTTCCAGATTTTCTGTATTTATATTAAAAGAAACAGTACAAGACAGTAACGACAAAATTAACAGAACAAGGAATTACTAGTAAATATTACAGAACGAAGGAAAAAGAAAGAACGTGTAAAGAAACTTATGAAACAATTGTAGAGGTTCCACGCTCTCCTAGAGTCCAAATTCCATAATTTCCAAATTGCATAACCATTCTCTCTCCCATTCCAATATTTAACCAACTCTCGACACCTCTCTGTTGTAACTATTTGATCGTCCACACCTCCATTCAGTTGGGGGTCATTTTGGGCATTCTGATGTGAAGATGCTGAGTCAGCAGTAGATGCACTTAAAATATGAGAGGCCCAATTCTTTCTATTTTTATCTCGCTTGTATACCTTGTGAGGGTGGCCTGTATCACTCAACCGTCAACATTGCAGGGTTCAGAAATCCTAAAAATGCAAGGTACTCTTTGTAAGCTTTCTTCCTGGAGAATGAGTCCTGATCCTCTTTTAACAGTTGCCTAAGTCTCTTCTGTTATCAGCAACAGTTATTTCTCAGTTATGCGCACAGAATATTAATATTCTATTATTTTGTTTAAGAATCAGGAATCACTTGAAATGCATTGCATCACCGCTTATTGTCCTAAAATTTGTACAATCTTGGGATCATATAGTCAATGGAAACAAGCTCTTATTCAACTGTTATTTGCAAACATCTGTATTTCAATGCTTTTGAATCACTCATTTGGACAACAAATATAAGTATATCACACTTATATGTCTAAAAGAGAGAGCAGAAATAATTTATCAGCCTCCAAAGGCCGTACTCACATGTGGCTTCAAATATGTACCTATCAGGTATATAAAACTATATACTCTTCTAAAAAATTCTTTACCGGCTTCCATGTTACCTGCATAAATTGAAAGAAAAAAGATTAAAATAATTACATGAAAATGAAAAGAAAATAAAAGTAACTAAAATGTACTAGAAAAATACACATTTAAAGTACAAGGGAGAAAATACCTAAAACCAAAAAAAAAAAAAAAAAAAAAACCACTCCCCAATTAAACCCTACTAGCGAGTGTGGGATGAGGGTAATCCTTGTATGCAGTATTACCCTTGCAAATAATTGTAAAGAAGTTGTTTCCAGGATTCGAATCCGACCTTTCAGTCACAAAGGAACAGAGTGCAAACCGGAGCCGTGGTAAAATACCTAAAACCAAATTGCATGAAAAATCTTAAACCTAAGGTATGGTTGCAACCTGAAGTTTCTCTTAAGCTTTCTTAGGCAGCAAAAATGCAATTACCAAACACCCCTGGGAGTTGGGTCTTGCTAGACCAGAAAACGTAAGAACTTGAAAATGTCAAAAACTAAATTCTTCTCCTCCCTTATCTAATGCAGTACTCCCAAAAAACCTCTAGAACTTTTATAAGCTCTTCAAATAGCTAAAGCTTGAGAGCTACCAAAAAAAAAATAAACAAATAAAAATCACCTAAACGATTATGAGAGGCTACAAAATTTGATCAAATTCAGATATGTTGAAGAGAATTTGAGATAAAATAACCATGAGGAGCATCGAATGCAAATGAAGATATCAGCTCACACATATAAAAGGTTAAACTGAAAATAAGATGAATTGCATTTGTCTAGTTTGTGAAGGCACAGAGTAGATAAGCAAAAAACCAGATTGAGAAGAATGAGAGGATGACACTGAACTAATCAAGGAACTGTTGTTGCTTGTAGCATTTTATATATTTTTTAATTCAAAAGTCAACACACTATAACTCTTATTAACTGTTAGATATATAAGACCATTCCAAGGCCTTTATTCCACCTAATAGCTTAAGCTTAGTATTTGCATATAATTTAAGGATATCAACCATATTGTATCTTAATTTCCTAGGCATTTAAATGATGCATCAATTCATATCATGTCACCCCCACATTAGTATTGATATTTCCTGAGGTCTACTATCTGAGAATATCCATGACCATTTTGAAAAGTGAACGAATAAACATACATTCTAGATGCAGAAAACTAAGACCATTGAATAAGATTCAGTGTGGAATCCCATCGTCTGGATCTTACTCTTGATATTTTACCTTGGTTGATCAAATGGTAAAGCGCAACAATATCTCCACCAGCTGCAAATGCCCGGCCACTGCCCTTAAGAAAATTGAAAACATTATGTTGAGTCTTGCATAAACGTGATAAGAGTGGACAAAATCATTGTTAGCATGGGCTATAAAATATCTAGAAAGGGCAAAAAGATAATAGAAAATATATATTTACCTTCATCATCACAAAACCAACATCAGGGTTATCTTCCCAACTCCTGTAAAGTTTATGCAGTGTATTCACCTGCGAAACCAAAAGTACCATGTAAAAGCACGTTACACCTTTATCTCAAACTAGTTCTCAAACTACTAAGGAAGGGTGGTCGATGAAGACATATAAAAGTAATAAAAAAATTTCACCAAAAAAAAAAAAGTAATAAAAAATTAAGAAAAAAATAATAAATAAGTAAGATTAAAATATATGTATATGATAAAAAATAAAATAAATAAAAACATAAAAAAAATTAAATTTTTTATTTTATTTTTTCAGACTTAATAGCACAATTTCTACTAACCCGCGGGGAGTATGAAATCCCAAAAAAAAAAAAAAAAAAAAAAAAAAAAATCATATAACAAAAGATGTTGAGCGATTACAAATTCAAAACTTTTACAGTCTGAAGCTAATATTGGAATCATTGAATTAGGGCTATGCTTGGCAGAAAGATAATGATACTAGACAATAGAAACAAAAACCAAAGTGAAAAATAAACTACATAGCAAAACGAGGCAAAATCGCAAAACAGAAACGATATTATAAGGAAAGGAACATGATATGATACTGAAACATAACAATGGTTTGTAAGGGAAAAATCAGCAGCGTGATCACCATTGTAGTGTTGAGAGCATTGAGAGCAGAAGGTCTATTGAGAATAGCGATTCTGGAGCAACCATTTCCTTCAACCAAAACCTGTGAACTTTGAATCCAAAAGTGAGAGAGAGAATACAAATAATTAATTATATAATATAATAAGGAAAAGAAAGAAGAGTGTGTGAACGAGACCTGATTGTGGTCATCCTGAACGACATTTTGAGAGACAGAAAAGCTTCTGTTTGCGTAACTGAATCTGTAACTCAATCTGTTAAGGCTCAGTGCTACCCTTCTTACTAAGCACCACCCTTCTTTTCTGCTTTGTATCTTCATTTTCCTTCCTTCTCTCTCAGACACCTCCTCACTTCTTTCTCCTTTCTTACTTTATATAAATTATTTATTTAAATGGAATGGACTTGCATCAACTTATTTTGGGCTTAATGTTTCCATTGAGATTGGGTTGGTTGATCTACATATTTTTTAATAAAAAATTTAATGTTCATTTTCTTTTTATGAAAAATGATCAACTTATAACTATTCCGATTTATTATTATGTTAGATGCAAATATGTATAATATTTGTTAAACTTGCAGCAGTATGAACTAATTCACCGATTTTTATACTATGTATTATGGAGAAGGTTATACTTACAATCTATTTTCTTTTACAACCCCTTACGACCAATATTTTAACCGTTGATTTCCGCCGATCAACGGTTAAGGTTTTCGCCAATAAAATTTATTAATTAATTATTAATTTGCAATAAGTCTTAATCGTTGATTGGCGGAAATTAACGATTAAGATATTGGTTGTAAGAGGATGTAAAGGAAAATAGGTCGTAAATATATCCTCTCTCATGTATTATATATTAGTCAGCATTTGAAGAAAAAAATGTTGGAATTAATGTGAATAATATACAATGATCCATTGGTTATGAATAAGAAGTGGGTTAATAGAGAAAAAAGAGAAAAGGGAAGATGAAGAGTTATGTGGGTTGTTTAAGAAAGTCCCACATTGGACAATTGGTAGAAAGTGGGAGAGTATATAAACTCCCACCACCATCTCCTTAATTGGCCCATGGGTCACTACATATTTTATGTAGGGGGAGGAGATAGGTGGGCCTTGGTTCACCACCACACGCGCGCGCCGCCGCCGCCGCCCGGCCGGCTCGGTTCGGTTCGGTTGTGTGTAATAAAAATAATATAATTTTTTATTTTTTGTCCAAACGTTGCTTCCCTCCAAGATTCAAACCCACCCGCCGTTTTTGAACCGAACCGGTTAAAGGACGTGTCTACTCGCCGAACCGGTCACCGGTTGTACCTGTTCGTCGGAACGGTCACCGGTCATACCCGTCAGACACGGCGGTTCGCCGCCGGCGACTGTTCATCGTGACCGGTCAGTGTCTATAAATAGACACTGACACATTCGAAAAATCCATCCGGTTTTCTGCACAAAACCTCTGCCGGAATTTTTGTTCATCCGGTTTTGCATGCTGTTCTTCATCCTCCGGTGTAAATTCTTCTGGCATACTGTTGTGTTCGTTTGGGCTGTTGACTGGTTGTGCCGCCACTCTTCAGACGAAATCCGTTTTATCCTGGGAGACAAGTGTCCATCAACCTTTGGCATCAGTGAGGGGGCAAATTGTCTTAAGGAGACACGTTCTGTGGGCTCGGATTTAATTCCTCTACTGCATTCATTCTTCTGATTCTGTCTGTTTTATACATATCAAGTAAGCCTGTTCTTATTTTATTTTTATTGCAAAGTGATAACTCTGATCATCTACCCCTTCTGTCAAATACATGGGTTCAAGGCAATAGTGATTTTATATCACCCTCTGTCTTCTATAACAATCTTAAGACAATTTCGGTGTTTTGAACCTGTGATCAGTATATTTTATTTTTCGTTATACTGTATCTGTTTTAATTACTGTGTGACGAATTAATCTGTGTGATTAATTTCGGATTCTGTTTGTGTAACAGAAATGGCTAGTGTAAGTACAAACAATGCCAATGTGAATGCCTCTGTTCCAATGCATGCTGATAAGCCTGAAAAACTGAATGGAACAAATTTCAAACGCTGGCAACAGAAGATGTTGTTCTATTTGACAACACTGAGTCTGGATCGTTTCCTCAAGGAAGATGCTCCCACACTGAATGAGGGAGAACAATCTGACAAGGAAAAGGTTGCAGCCATTGATGCTTTTAAGCATTCTGACTTCCTTTGCAGGAACTATATTCTCAATGCTCTAGACAACTCATTGTATAATGTGTACTGTACCCTGAAGACCAGTAAGGAACTTTGGGAAAGTCTGGACAAGAAGTATAAAACTGAGGATGCTGCCTTGAAGAAATTCATAGTTGGCAGATTCTTAGACTTCAAGATGCAAGACTCCAAATCTGTTGTGAGTCAAGTTGAGGAACTTCAAGTGATTGTGCATGAAATTCATGCAGAAGGAATGTCTCTCAGTGAGTCATTCCAAGTTGCTGCCTTCATAGAGAAATTACCAAACTCTTGGAGGGACTTCAAGAATTATCTGAAGCATAAGCGCAAGGAATTGTCACTTGAAGATCTGGTTACCAGATTGAGAATAGAAGAAGACAATAAGATGTCTGACAAGAGGAATGGCAACAACCCTATGATCTCCAAGGCTAATGTAGTTGAAGAGGGATCTAAGTCAAAGAAGAGGAAATATTCTGAAGATGGAAATGCTAAGCAAGGAAAGGGCAATAAGTTCAAAGGCAACTGTTTCAATTGTGGGAATCCTGGCCACCGTGCAAGGGATTGTAAGAAGGAACAAAAGAAAGATCAGAGGAAGCCACAAAAGTTCAATAAGAAGAAGAAGAGCACTCAGGCCAATATGATTGATATTGCTGATCAGGTTGAAGAATTGAATCTGGCAGCAGTGGTGATGGAATGCAATCTTATTGGAGACACCAAGGAATGGTGGGTGGACACTGGGGCCACAAGACATGTCTGCTCAAACAAGAGGATGTTCTCCTCCTATACTCCTACTGATAATGGTGAGAAACTCTATATGGGTAACTCATCTACTTCAAAAGTTGAAGGTGTGGGAAAAGTGGCTTTGAAGATGACATCTGGCAAGATAGTGACACTGAATGATGTGCTCCATGTGCCTGATATTCGCAAAAACTTAATCTCTGGATCTCTGTTAAGCAAGAATGGCTTTAAACTTGTATTTGTTTCCGATAAGTTTGTACTTACTAAGAATGATGTGTATGTAGGAAAGGGCTACCTTAGTGAGGGCCTTTTCAAACTGAATGTGATGACTGTAAACAATTCTGATATTATTAATAATACTTCTACTTCTGTTTACTTGCTTGAGTCTTCTAATTTATGGCATAATAGATTAGGACATGTTAATTTAAGGTCAATTAAGACTTTGATGCATTTAGATTTATTACCTAAATTTGAATGTTTAAATGATAAGTGCCAAGTATGTGTTGAATCAAAATTTTCAAAATTACCTTTTAAATCAGTTGAAAGATCAACCGAATTATTAGATTTAATACATACTGATATATGTGATATGAAATCTACACCATCTAGGGGTAATAAGAAATACTTTATTACATTTATTGATGATTGCAGTAGATATTGTTATGTATACTTACTTAATAGTAAAGATGAAGCAATTATTGCTTTTAAGCAATATAAAAGTGAAGTTGAGAATCAACTCAACAAGAAAATTAAAATGGTAAGGAGCGATCGTGGGGGAGAATTTGATGGCCCCTTCGAGGAATTCTGTATAGAGTCTGGTATTATACACCAGACTACAGCTCCTTATTCACCGCAATCAAATGGGATTGCAGAAAGGAAAAATCGGACATTAAAAGAGATGATGAATGCCATGTTGATTACGTCCGGTTTACCACAGAATTTGTGGGGGGAAGCCATGTTGACGGCTAACTATATAATTAATAGAATGCCCCACAAAAAGACAAAAAACATACCATATGACATATGGAAAGGTAAGAAGCCATCCCTGAAATACTTTAGAGTGTGGGGGTGCTTGGCTAAGGTTGCGGTTCCTAAACCTAAAAGGTTGAAGATCGGACCTAAAACCGTGGATTGTGTATTCATCGGTTATGCACTTAATAGTAGTGCTTATCGGTTTCTAGTGTATAAATCAGATGTATCAGATATACATGCTAATACGGTGATTGAGTCAAGGGAAGTTACTTTCTTTGAAGATATATTTCCGTATAAGAAAATAAATGAATCCAGTGGCAATAATGATGATAAGATATCAAGTGATAACAACGATGATCAGGTTGTTATACCTCGAGATGCTACAACTAATGCTGATCCTGTAGAGGATATAGAAGATGAACCTAGACGTAGCAAGAGGCAAAGGACAGCCACATCCTTTGGACCTGATTTTATGACCTATTTATTAGAAAATGAGCCTCGGACTTATAAGGAAGCTATAATGTCTCCAGAAGGACCATTCTGGGAAGAGGCTATCAATAGTGAGATAGAGTCTATTTTGTCCAATCACACTTGGGAATTGGTAAATCTTCCTCCTGGCAACAAGCCTTTAGGGAGTAAGTGGGTGTTCAAAAGAAAAATGAAAGAGAATGGCACTATTGATAAATATAAAGCAAGGCTTGTGGTAAAAGGCTACAGGCAACGTGAAGGTCTCGATTATTTCGATACTTATTCTCCTGTTTCACGGATCACATCCATTAGGATGTTGATCGCAGTAGCTGCTTTGAATGGACTAGAAGTACATCAAATGGATGTTAAAACGGCATTCTTAAACGGCGACCTGGAAGAAGAGATATATTTAGAACAACCTGAAGGTTTTGTTGTTCCAGGACAAGAACGGAAAGTTTGTCGCTTAATAAAATCCCTTTACGGGTTAAAGCAAGCTCCAAAGCAATGGCATGCGAAATTTGATAGTGTTATGTTATCAAATGGATTTCGAATTAATGAATGTGACAAATGTGTCTATGTTCGAAATACAGGAAAAGGGTTTGCAATTGTCTGTCTTTATGTAGACGACATGTTGATTATGGGTAGTAATTGTCAAATGATCAATGCTACTAAACAATTACTGAAAAGTAAATTTGATATGAAAGATATGGGGATAGCAGACGTTATCCTAGGTATTAAAATCCATAGGACATCTGCAGGGTTGGCCTTATCACAGGCTCACTATATAGCTAAGGTTCTTGAGAAATTCAAAAGTTTGAATATAACCCCTGTGAGGAACCCTGTAGATTGTAATCTTAGTTTATTAAAGAACACTGGTAAAGCTACAGCACAAAAGCTATATGCTCAAGTGTTGGGTAGCCTGATGTATGTTATGAACTGCACCAGACCTGATATTGCTTATGCAGTAAGTCTGCTAAGTCGCTTTACTAGTAATCCAAATGAAAATCATTGGAAAGCTATGGTAAGAGTTTTGGGATACTTAAAGTATACTCAAAATTATGCTTTGCATTACGAGAAATACCCCGCAGTTATAGAAGGGTATTGTGATGCAAACTGGATCACCGGCTCTAATGACACTAGATCCACAAGTGGATATGTGTTTACCCTTGGTGGAGGTGCTGTGTCTTGGAAATCGTCCAAACAGACTTGCATCGCAAGGTCAACCATGGAAGCAGAATTCATTGCTTTAGATAAGGCTGGTGAAGAAGCAGAATGGCTTCGTAACTTTATTGAGGATGTTCCTAACTGGCCAAAACCGGTACCATCTGTATGCATACATTGTGATAGCCAAGCCGCTATTGGAAGGGCCAAGAACGTCATGTATAACGGTAAGTCTAGACACATACGTCGTAGACATGATACCGTAAGACAACTACTCTCGAACGGAATCATTACAATTGATTATGTTAAGTCTAAGGAGAACATAGCGGATCCGTTAACCAAAGGGATTCCTAGAGAGTTGGTTGAATATTTGTCGAAAGGAATGGGTTTAAGGCCTATCAATTGTTGAGCATTGCGGTAACTCTACCTAGGAGAGTGGAGATCCCATGAGCTAGGTTCAAAGAGACAACTAAGTGATGTTCGACTGCCCAAACACTGTGGAGTTTTAAACTCATACTCATTCCTAGACAAGACAGTGTATTTATGAGGGTAAGCACTTAGGCTTTTAATGATTTCTTAAATCTGTTGTATTCAGATGATGTATAGTGAGTTACATCACAAGAAATCACCTATGTGAGTGTGAAGTGAGGGCCGCTTCTATGAGAATTTTTCAAAGGCCGATTCTCGAACAACACTCGCAGAACCAGGTAGGTGTCCCACGGCCAAAATGGGCGCAACAAAGGACCAACGATGCTAGAGAAGCAATTGTGTGACTCCTATTGTCTAGGTATACACTAAAGGTTGACGGTTCAAGTCGCCCTAGACCACCGATTGACCGAGTATATCCGATAGGTTTTCACTAGAGAAGGTTCAAAGGTAACTCCACCTATCTCGATGCAGTTGTTTCTCGTTGAGGAATTTACACTTTGCATATTATACTCTTATGCATATAGTCACGATGTTTTGACTTCTTATCCATGTGGGGGATTGTTGGAATTAATGTGAATAATATACAATGATCCATTGGTTATGAATAAGAAGTGGGTTAATAGAGAAAAAAGAGAAAAGGGAAGATGAAGAGTTATGTGGGTTGTTTAAGAAAGTCCCACATTGGACAATTGGTAGAAAGTGGGAGAGTATATAAACTCCCACCACCATCTCCTTAATTGGCCCTTGGGTCACTACATATTTTATGTAGGGGGAGGAGATAGGTGGGCCTTGGTTCACCACCACACGCGCGCGCGCGCCGCCGCCGCCGTCCGGCCGGCTCGGCTCGGCTCGGTTCGGTTGTGTGTAATAAAAATAATTTTTTATTAAATTATTTTTATTTTTTGTCCAAACGTTGCTTCCCTCCAAGATTCAAACCCACCCGCCGTTTTTGAACCGAACCGGTTCTTCCTATTCGCGAACCGGTTAAAGGACGTGTCTACTCGCCGAATCGGTCACCGGTTGTACCTGTTCGTCGGAACGGTCACCGGTCATACCCGTCAGACACGGCGGTTCGCCGCCGGCGACTGTTCATCGTGACCGGTCAGTGTCTATAAATAGACACTGACACATTCGAAAAATCCATCCGGTTTTCTGCACAAAACCTCTGCCGGAATTTTTGTTCATCCGGTTTTGCATGCTGTTCTTCATCCTCCGGTGTAAATTCTTCTGGCATACTGTTGTGTTCGTTTGGGCTGTTGACTGGTTGTGCCGCCACTCTTCAGACGAAATCCGTTCTATCCTGGGAGACAAGTGTCCATCAACCTTTGGCATCAGTGAGGGGGCAAATTGTCTTAAGGAGACACGTTCTGTGGGCTCGGATTTAATTCCTCTACTGCATTCATTCTTCTGATTCTGTCTGTTTTATACATATCAAGTAAGCCTGTTCTTATTTTATTTTTATTGCACAGTGATAACTCTGATCATCTACCCCTTCTGTCAAATACATGGGTTCAAGGCAATAGTGATTTTATATCACCCTCTGTCTTCTATAACAAAAAATTGGTGGAAAGTCAGCATTTGAATTTATTATTATGATATCGTCTTCTTTCATATCATTTTAAACATGGGAAGTGTGTATCATTTAAAATGACACAAATTTATGTCATTCTAAGTGAGAGAAAGAGATAAATCATAGAAGAGAGAGTGGATAAAGATATAGATTCCAACTCTTTGTGAGAGTGAAAGGATATAAAGTATGTCGTTTAAAATGAGATGCCTTTTTTTCTTTAAACATATATAAGAACTTGATTGACATTTAACTTTTGTAGCATTAGATACATGTTCTTTTTCTTCCCTAGTTTCGAATAACTTTTTTGTTTCATTAATGTATCACAAGCTATTAACAAGTATAAAATTGAAAAAGATTAGGATAAGGACGTTTCTGTACTTGCATTATAAATTATACAAAATAGGAAAGTTTATGATATTACTATTTTATCATTCTTTTCTAGTAGAAATCTTCTTTTTGTCATACTTTCTTACATTTTTCAACTAATCATTCTAAAAAATTTGTTTAATGATGTATTGCAAACACTACGGTACAATAATGTGTTTGGAACAAGTATATCTACTGTGTTTTTTATATTGTTTATGCATATTAATTTTTCACTTTGTTATATGTTTAGTCATGATTTAAGAATATACATTTTCATATATAAACATGTTTCATGATTATATGAGATGATGTTACAATACTGTTTTTGACTAAATGGTAGCTTCTGAATTGAAGCCTAAAATTCATTAAAGCCATTGTTGTGCATTTAATATTTAAAGGTGCGAATTGAGTGATTCGTCGTCTTTTACTAAAATTTGAAATGAAGTGGTTTTAATGTTTTGTTTTAAATTAAACTGATTATTTTTTAATGATTGTTAAGGATGTGGCTTACATATTCAAGAGTGAATTGAGTATTACAATTTTTTTAATAAATGCCCCCTCCTTGTTTCTTAATTACCTTTTCATGTCTGTTTTGATATTTGAAAAGATCTTCAACACATTCAACCAAAGCAAGATACACAATTTCTAACAATTAAATAGCCTACATTAGCATATACAAGAAATCAAAGAAGGAATTGATGTAAGAATAAAAAACTTAAAGGATAAAAAGATTCCAAACTAAGTTTTATCCTGATTTGATTACAATCACTTGTGACCTATGTCTAGAATAGAGTTGCTTGATCAAGTTTTTCACTAACGGTCAAGCTTGAGTAATTGACAAACTGCTACAACCTCTAAGCTTTCGAGTTCTTGAAAACCTTAAAATCTTCAAGTTTAAGGGTGCTTGGAAATCATATAACAAGCTTCAAACTTCATATGTGTTGGAAACCTTTACACTTTTGGGCCTTGCTATAGTCAATCCAAAAATTCAGTTTGGAATGTGTTTGAAAATGAATATATACTCTCAAAGTGTGGGTGGATACACAACTAGAAGAACTATGAGTATATATGAAATTTTCACAATATAAGCTCAAATATGTATTTGGAAGATATTCAAAGATATGTAAGAGATAATGCAAATACACTCAAAATATCCTTCAGATGAGTAATAATGATTATCAAACTTGTTTAGACCAACAGGAAATACATATATATAGTGATTTTACCAAAAACTAACCATTTATGACCGTGTATAGTCATTATTTTGTTTCTAGTGCAGGGGGAATTGATTCCAAAGCAAGAGAAATCGATTTCCAACCTTTTAAGTATGAGGGAATTGATCCCTTTTAGGGAGGAAATTTATTCCCATAAGGAGGGAATCAATTCCAAACTTTACCGAAGGTTAAGAACTTTGCCCAAACTCATTATTTTTTCATCCAAACATGTTTCCACACTTAGAAACATAAAAGAGGCTCTTGCAAAGATGTTCATAAGTTTAAAAGATGTTAAAACATCTTTCATTCATGTTTGAAAGTTCTATCCATAATTAGTATACAAACTCAAGATCCGCAACTTTAAAAATAATTTAAGCTCGTGAAATGCAATATATAAGATATCCTTACAATCATATCTATGTCCTAAAAGAGTATTCTAATAAGGAATTGGACTTAGCTTGTTGCATTCAATTTTGCATCCTGATTCTTCACTTGAGCTTGATGCTTTGACTTGTTTGGCAATACTTGATGCTATGTTGGACTTCATCCTCTTTTACCATGACTTGTGGCATTAACTTCTCTTGAAGGTTGTTCATGGTTTATTGTCATTCAGCTTGGTTTTTCACTTGATCCAACACTCTTAACTCATTGTTGGCTTTCTTTCAAGTGCCACTTTGTTATTTGTCATTCTTCTTGTGCGGCTCCAATACACATATTTAATCTTCGCACATGCTTTATGTTTTTTCCTCTTGATTAAGACTTTTCTCTTTTTGTTGTTGCCTCTTTGTTATTATCAAAACATATATTCTATCTATAATAACTAGATTTATTTTTCTAAATTGATTTAAAACCAGTTCGAAAATCGGTGATGGTATAAAATCGATTTAGATTCAAAACAAGGTTTTGGTAACCAATAAACATTATCCATCACTTTCTTGTCTTTTCTCCACCGCTCCAACCTCAACCTCTTTCTTCTTTCTTGAAGACACCCTCAAACAAAAACCATAATGTTGTTGTTACATTGCAATCAGGGGAAGGATGAATGGACCGTTTATTTTCACTACCTGACGTGCGCTGTCGAACCCACGCAAATTATCGAGCTTAGGTTTGTAGTGATAGGGCAACTCAGATCGTCTCCCAAAGAAACTGCTTGAAATCAGAAAAGCTCTGTAAAATAAAATATAAAAGGGAAGGGGGATTTTGTTGATTTAAAATTGAAATAAAAACAGAATTGAAATTTGGATTTAGAAATCAGAATTAAAAGCAATCATCCTATTAAGATTCATTAATTTATTTCGTCATTGGATAAAAATATAATTATCAATTCGTGATTATTAAATTCGGAATCCTCAAATTTAATTGGAAACCTTCTCTAGACTATCTCCTAGCGTTTGGTTGAATACAGTATTTAAACTATGCAATTGTAGTAATTTAAACTTGTTCAACTTATGTTTATTAGGTTGGTTAATTTGACCATTAGATCTAATGATCAATTTTCCTTTATAGAATGCAATCGCATTATTCAGTTTGTATACCTACAATCGCATGATATTCAATTTGAATTAGAAAAAATGAAATTGATTTAAAAGGTTAAAACAGATCCTCTGAAATAAACTAACGAACCTTTAATCCTTAGATTGATTAAAGGTGTTTAGCCTAGCATCGCGAGGTTAAACATCATTTAAAATTAAAATAGAATAAGAAAAAGATGAAAAGAAAAGAGTGCAGAATTTTGATAAAGAAAACTCAAAACAATTGTTCAATTCCCAAAATCTAACTGCCGAAGGATTTCCTAAAGTTTCCCTTAAATAACCCACATTCAGAATGGTTAGGATTCCACCACTTCGGCCCATACATAAAATAAAAACTTAATAAAATAAAACAAAACATTAAAACATAGCCTTGGGCCCTAAACACATTGGGTTCTAATTTAATTTACAAGTCCAAGTGTCAAAATAAAATTCTAGCAAAAATATGTCATCTTGGGCTCAGGTTTCGACCATCTTCCCGTCCAAATTAGACTTCAGTAGCTGAAATAGCTATTTTGACCCATTCTGTTAGCTGCAAAATGAAATAAGAGAGGAGTCAATTAGACATCTGTAGAGTGAGATACGGCCAAAATACGAAAGTAGAGTAAATTTGGAAAATTTTGATGAAAATTAATTAAAACTAATTAAAATCTAGAATTCTGATTTGATCCAAAAGACCTTTATTTAACTCAAATAAATCCTAAAAATACTAACAAAGAGTAATAAATAAGTATAATAAAATATGTGTTATCACTACCTCATTAATGGGGCTTCTTTGCAAGTCTTACTCTCCACCTTCCTTACACCACCATTATATTCTCTTATAATTTTGTCATTTTCTGCTTTTTATATTGCCATTAAGAACCACAATGCACTCAGCTTTTTATATTTTCCCCCTTTTTTCCTTGTGTGTTTCTTGTATAGTAATTTATGTATACCCTCCCCTTTACGAGCTTCTAGAAAATTTTAAAGTTAGAGAAGAATAGGGCTTATGATAAAAACAAGATTTTGTATTGTTTTCTTACAATTGTGGTTTTCATTTTCTTCAAGGTTTTATATATTAATTAGATGATGACTCTCAGCTTGCTCTTAAAGTAGCTCCAATCGCAATATGATGTTGTTTTCATGATGAAGAAAAATCATTGTCACTTTTGGCTATATTGCTTTAAACCTTAAACTAGTATGGATATAGTGGATATCCAAACCTTATCCAAATTAAAAAGGTGGATTGGTTCATAAAATCTTTTTTAAAAAATTGTTTGTTTGAACCGGTTCGGTTCAATGACTAAAATAGTTTGGATCAATTGGATATTATGCATACTCCTATTAATACTCTTGTCACATTGTCAACATTCTTCATCTGCTTATGATCTGAAAGTAAACTGGCCTTTGAAGGCCGATGCATGTAAGGTGTAAAACAAAAAATTTTACTGCGGAACATACATGCACACATAGGTTCATGCTTTAAGACAGCATGATGTTACCTTGTTTTTGGCCTGATCAGTCAGGGAGATCAGATGTCAGGCTTGAAGGGTTCAAACCCTCTAATGGTGATCCACACCACCGTTCGTCAATGATGCAAGAACCCTTTCTTGAAAGCCACCAAATGAACACCAAAGTGAGGCTTGCTATGCGCACAAGTGGTGGAGGTGGAGGCTAGGTATTCTGTTTGAAAGGTGTAGTGAGCTACCCTACAGAATGGTGCATAGATGGAGGAGAGTTGGCTAGGTTTGCACAAAACCCTAAGGTGAGGAACAAGTCATGTTATGCGCACACTTGGAGAGGAGGAGGGATTTAAATCATTCAAAATGAAAACAAAATTTCAAACCATTTTGAAATTTGCGCATGGATTAGGGAGGATAAGGTGGAGCTGTTGCAAAACAAATTTTGCCAACAACCTCCAATCTTATCCACATGAAATTAAGTTCAAAATAATTTAAACTTAAATTCATAAACTATCATATAGTATATACTTTTCATGCGCATAATTCAGCCCTAGAAAGGGTCCAAATATATTGAGTAGTTGCATTCAAAATTTGAATCAACTCACCCACTGATTCCCTCAACCACCAAATCTGAATGGAGCTTTGTTTTAAGTGATAAGATGACATTCTTATCACTTAAACTTACGCACCAAACAGCCAAGGAAGTGCTTCTAAAGATGCTTCTTGATCCAAGGAATATGCTCCAATAAGATCCTGTCTTATCCTTTTGTTATGAAACAACTTTTCAAAACCAATTCAAATTCGAATTCAAACACTTGAATTCAAACGTTCAAACATTTAAATTCAAAATTCAAAATTTCAAATTTCAAATTCAAAATCCGAATTTCAAAATTCAAATCCAAATTCAAATTTCAAAATTCAAATTTCAAATTTCAAATTCAAAATTCGAATTTCGAAATTCAAATTCTAAATTCAAATTTCAAAATTCAAATTTCAAATTCAAAATTCGAAATTCAAATATTTGATTATTAATTTAACTAATTAAATTAATTAGTAATGACTTGGACTATCCAAGCCCATTACTAAACTCCATGCACCACCCACCCATTTAGGTGGGCTTCCAAACAGCTTCTTGGGCTAACAACCATTATTAGGCCCAATACCTTTAAAGCTAGTCCATCATGACTACAAGGTGTTAGTGTGTGACCCATTAGGTCCAACTTAGCTTCTGACATAACTGGGCTTGGGCCCAACAAGCCCACAACCCAATTAATGACAACACAGAGCACTAGCAATGCTTTGTTGCCCCAGAACTAGTCAGATTAATGACTTGATCAACCTATTGCACATATTTGGTTGCCGTATATATTTCCCTTCGTCTCGGTTATCTTCCCATTAACCTAGGGTAAGGAAATGTATCAACCCCTGAGGTTTAGGGTAAGCTTTATTCGAAATAGGGAATCTTCAATTTACTGACTCTAAAGGCAGATCATCTCATGATCTCTTTTACTATGCATAGATTCCCGAGTCCCTGTAAATGTCATCCCGATTTCTCCGGTTTACAGATAACCTAATCTCTCACAGAGATTTGACGAATTCCTTCAGCTTATTACCCTAGCCCTGTGCCCTTTAAGGAAACGCCCAACAGTATACCTATGAGTCTCCATGTTTCAGGCAGACGAGGTACACAATCAAAACATGCCTTCAAGAACACAGTCTAGGTAATAACTTCTGGTCTAAGGAAAGACATACCCAAACATAAAGAGATTACTCTAATGACACTATCTGTGAGATTTCCTCATAGAGTCTCTTTTTGGGTCTGTTCAGTGCGAGCTATACTCTTATAGGTCCACCCACGACTTTAGCTAAGATATCTCCATATCTGCAGCTCATGAGGTCTTTACCTTGTATCCATATACAAGTAGATAAGTCGTACTAGTCTTTACTCGAGATCACTGATCCCCAAACTCAGTGTCTCTAGACTAGGAACATATAATTAGGAATAGACATGCAATATCCTTGAATCCTCATGATCGTGATCTCATCACAGATACTCAAGAGATACCTGTTCTATTCCAAGGGGTTTATCCAGTTCGTTCATATAATATTAACAGTAATATCGAGACACACTATGAAACTGAATAAATAGTGCTTTCATTTATTTGCGACAAACAAAGTTCTACATCTAGTGTCCTTTATTTAATCAAAAGATTGTCTCTAGGACACCCATATGCTAACAAGCTCCCACTTGGCCTAGAGCCAATCAGACCTAAGTCGTATGCTCAAAGCCTCATAATGACTATCATGTTTTCTCTGAGAAACAGCCTTTGTCAGAGAATCGGCTAGGTTATCGTCTGTGGGAACATAATCCATTTTTACATCATTCCTATCAATGATTTCTCTAATCAAATGATATCTGCGGAGCACGTGTTTAGATCTTTGATGAGACCTAGGTTCCTTTGACTGCGTAATGGCTCCTGTGTTGTCGCAAAGCAACTGTATGGGCTCATCCATGCTTGGAACCACCCTTAGTTCATTTACGAACTTCTTGATCCACACTGCCTCCTTAGCTGCTTCTGAAGCAGCTATGTATTCAGCCTCTGTCGTTGAATCTGCTGTTGTCTCCTGCTTGGAACTTTTCCAAGACACTGCCCCACCATTTAAGGTGAATACGAATCCTGACTGTGACTTGCAGTCATCTTTGTCACTCTGAAAGCTGGCATCAGTGAACCCTTTCACTGTTAACTCATTAACCCCACCATAGACCAGAAACGCATCCTTAGTTCTTCTTAAGTATTTAAGGATGGTTTTGACTGCCGTCTAGTGACCCTCTCCAGGGTCTGACTGGTATCTGCTCGTAATGCTTAAAGCATATGAGACATCTGGTCTCGTACATATCATGGCATACATGATGGATCCAATAGCCGAAGCGTATGGAATTCCACTCATGCGATCCTTCTCAGGCTGTGACTTAGGACACATAGCCCTTGATAGGTGTACCCCATGACTGACAGGAAGAAAACCCTTTTTCGACCCTTCCATGCTAAACCTCTTTAGCATATTGTCAACGTACATGGATTGAGATAAACCCAGCAGCCTCTTGGATCTATCTCTATAGATCTTTATACCAAGTATAAAGGCTGCCTCTCCCAAATCCTTCATGGTAAAGTTTTCTGAAAGCCACTCTTTCGTTATTTTTAATGTGGGGATGTCATTTCCTATTAGCAATATGTCATCTACATAGAGCACTAGGAAGACGACATTACTCCCACTAACCTTTCTGTAAACACAAGGTTCATCCTCGTTCTTGATAAAACCGTTACTCTTAACGACTTCATCAAAACGTATATTCCAACTCCTTGATGCTTGCTTTAGCCCATATATTGACCTTTGTAGTTTGCATACCATATGCTCCTGATCTTTGTTTTCAAAGCCTTCAGGTTGTGTCATGTACACTTCCTCCTTCAAGAACCCATTCAAGAAGGCGGTCTTGACATCCATTTGCCAAATTTCATAGTCGTGGTATGCTGCTATTGCAAGCATGATCCTAATAGATTTGATCATGGCAACTGGTGAGAAAGTTTCATCATAGTCAACTCCTTGTCTTTGACGATACCCTTTCGCCACCAACCTAGCTTTGTAGGTCTGAACGTTGCCATCTGCATCAGTCTTTCTTTTAAAGACCCATTTATTACCAATAGGAACTATTCCTTGCGGTTTAGGAACCAAGGTCCATACCTTGTTCTGATACATCGAATCCATTTCAGATTCCATGGCTTCAAGTCATCTTGAGGAGTCAACATCTTTGACCGCCTCCTCGTAGTTACTTGGTTCATCATCCTCAACAGTTTACTGATTCTCAATCACAAACCCGTACCTTTTAGGTGGATGGATGACCCTCGTAGATCTACGGAGTTGTGTGTTTACTTCTCCATTGGAGAACGTTGCCTGCGGAGCAGACTCGTGTTCCTTAATCTGTTCTTGTGGATCTTGCACTTCTTCAAGATCAATCTTACTCCCACTGCCTCCTTGAGAGATCAAATCCTTCTCAAGGAACTCAGCATTCTTTGACACAAACACTTTGTGTTCTTCCATGAAGTAGAAGTAGTATCCCTTAGTACCTTTAGGATACCCCACAAATAGACATTTAGTACTCTTAGCACTAAGCTTGTCTGATGTCAACGCTTTGACATAAGGTGGCGATCCCCATACCCTGAGGTAACTCAGGTTGGGTCTCTTACCACTCCATATCTCATATGGTGTGGTCTGAACAGATTTAGACGGTACCCTATTTAGAAGGTATGCCGCTGTGTCTAAGGCATATCCCCAAAACGATTTTGGAAGTTGAGTCTCACTCATCATAGACCTAACCATGTCTAACAAGGTTCTGTTTCTCCTTTCGGAGACACCGTTTTGGTGTGGTGTGTAAGGAGCGGTAAATTGTGAGAGAATTCCATTTTCTCTCAGATAACCCTGAAACTCGTGGCTCAAATATTCACCACCACGATCTGATCGTAATGTCTTAATCATCTTGCCACGTTGTTTCTCCACTTCATTCCTAAACTCTTTGAACTTTTCAAACGCTTCAGATTTATATCTCATTAGGTATATATACCTAAATCTTGATTTGTCATCTGTAAAGGTAATGAAATAAGAATATCCACCTCTAGCCTCAATAGACATTGGGCCACATACATCAGTATGAATGAGTTCTAATAACTCACTAGCCCTATGACTCTCAAGCCCTTTGGGCTTTTGTTGAATCGTTTTCCCAGCTAGACAAGATTCACACTGTCCATAGGATTCCAAATCCATGGAGTCCAGGTATCCATCTCTATGCATCCTAGACAATCTTGTTTCATTTATGTGCCCTAGTCTACAGTGCCAAAGATAAGATTGATTATCCGTCCTAGGTCGTTTCACATCTATATTGAGCACTTCATTTCCCATTTCCAACACATACAATCCATTTATTAAAGAAGCAGTACCGTAAACCATATCATTCAAAATGATAGAAAAAGTACCATTCCTAATACTGAAAGTATAACCATCTTGTTCTAAATAAGAAATTGAAATAATGTTTCTAGAAATATGCGGAACATAAAGACAATTATTCAAATGCAATAAAAGGCCCGTAGGCAAAATAAGGTCAGCATCTCCAACTGAATGAGCAGCAACTCTTGCTCCATTACCAACGCGGAGATCCACCTCGTTTCTATCCAATCTCCTTGGGCTCCTAAGTACCTGCAACATATTGCAGATATGAGAACCGCATCCGGTATCCAATACCCATGAGGATGGATTAGCATAAGAATAATTTATCTCAATTATGAAAACACCTGAGGCAGAAGCATCACCATGCTTCTTGTCCTTCACATTGTTCAGGTAGTCTGGACAATTCCTCTTCCAGTGGCCTTTCTTGCCACAATGGAAGCACTCAGCATCACCCTTGTCCTTAGGTGCCTTTTTACCCTTCTTCTTGCCCTTCTTCTTCTTGGATTTTCCTTTGGGCTTAAGGAGGTCACCTTTTGCAGGCTCCTTACCCTTTCCCTTGGCCTTGCTAGGCCCACCAATCAAAAGAGCCTGTGTCCTATCCTTCTTGATAGACACTTCAGCTGTTGTTAACATGCTTAACAACTCAAGCAAGCTCACTTGCATCCCATGCATATTGTAATTCATGATGAATTGACTGAAGGAAGGTGGAAGTGAGGTGAGGACTAAGTCATTACTTAGCTCGGCATCCATGATGAAGCGTAGGTTTCCTAGCTTCTCAATCAGCCCGATCATCTTGAGAACATGGCTGCCAACAGACATGCTCTCAGTCATCCTACAAGAGAACAGTTCTCTTGAGGCCTCATACCTCTCATGCCTGCCTTTAATATCATACAACTCCTTGAGATGTACGATAATAGAGGGAGCATCCATATGCTCATGCTGCTTTTGCAGTTCAGGCGACATGGATGCCAACATGATGCATACTGCCATCACATTGTCATCCAAGTGCTGTTGGTGGGTTACGAAATCAAATTCCGCAAACCCTTCTTCCACTTCCCGTGGAGCTACGGGTATTACAGCATCTAAAACGTAGGCAATCTTTTCGGCCCTTAGAACTATTCTTAGGTTCCGATACCAGTCCATAAAATTCGAACCGGTCAGTTTATTCGTATCGAGTATTGAACGCAGTGACAGTGTATTAGTCATACTATAAGCTGAAAAGGATGTAAAGATAGTTTTAGTTAATATACGGTTATGTAGTTAAAAGCAAATTATTAAAGACTTGAAATAATTTGCCCCTCCCACTATTTTATCTAAGTCAATGACCCTTCCTTTTGACATAGGGTTAATCTACTTTAGATTTTACCTTAGTGGGATTAAGAGTGCGATTATTTATTTTAACCTCCGTCTGAGACCGCAAGATTAATTTAAATAAAGGGTTGATCTTTATCAACAGTATCTCATACCCTCTCTTAACATTAGGTTGACAACTCTTTGTCACTTAGTGGTGCATCTCATGCAACCAACCTAGCACCATTACCCTAAGCACATAAGGCCGGCTGTGCCTGCAACTTATGTCTTAGTTAAGCATTAAACCAGCACCCTAAGTGTCTTACACTTCAAACACTACTCTAGCCCAACGAAATAGTGGGTCCCAACTGAGTTGTGGAGCACCACTATGTAGAAGAGTTTTGAGTAGCATTGGTGGTGGGAGGTAATCATATGCTTAATTATTTATTCCTTTTAAGGGTTCCTTTTATCTTGGGGTTAATTAGGTCCCATCAAACGCATATTGTAAGTTATCATGCTAGTCGTTACCTATGTCAAACATCTATCGGTATACACTAGTCGCTATTGGACAAACATAATAACCATACAAAATGCGATTTGCCCAATTTATGCATACTAGACGTTCTAATCATACATGCATATAAACAGTTTATATTGAGATAGCCATGGTGCTCGTGCTTTTGTCCTTTTGCTTCTTTAAGCAACGGCCGCTTGTCGTCTATACGCCACTAGCCTATTTCTCTAATTACAAATAACTAAAGAAACTCCATAACATTTTGGAGGGACAAAATTACAAAATTTAAATTACAAATACACTTGTAAATTAAAATGCGCGATTACACATTAATTTAAAATTCAAAAAAATTCAAATCCGGGCACCATGACCATCCCCTTCCTGTTTGTACCTGAAAAGTTCAAAACTTACAAACACAAACATTATATTATCACATAATATTTTCACATGTATTCTGACATTTAACATTTAAACATCAAAATAACATCAAGATTCATAATCTTAAATTTCTCATTGGCCGAATTTAAAAAACAATTTTAATTCAAATTTTGTTAATTCTTTCTTAAAGAAAACAAAATTAAACCATGCATGTAGCCATAAACCCCTTCATGGCCGAATCATATAGGTGACTATATGATAAATTTTGTCACAAAATTTCATGCATATAAACATGACACAATTCATGGAGAAAAATAAAATCATTCAAGGTACTCTTAGTACCCTCCATGGCCGAATCTACCCTTTCAAAAAGGGTGTTCCTTTTAAACTTTCATAAAGAAAAAGAAACTAAACCATGATGCATAATGTTTTATGAACACAGAATCAAATTTACATGTTCATAAAAACAAAAACTTTAACACTTTAAAGGATTTGTGATTCAAAATCCATATGCAGAATTTAAACTTTAACCCTTTAAAGATTTTTGACCGTGAAAAACTCCTTTCACAAACAAGGTACCATCACCCGTCGATGGTAAAGCAACCAGGCTCTGATACCACTTGAAAGTAAACTGGCCTTTAAAGGCCGATGCATGTAAGGTGTAAAACAAAAAATTTTACTGCGGAACATACATGCACACATAGGTTCATGCTTTAAGACAGCATGATGTTACCTTGTTTTTGGCCTGATCAGTCAGGGAGATCAGATGTCAGGCTTGAAGGGTTCAAACCCTCTAATGGTGATCCACACCACCGTTCGTCAATGATGCAAGAACCCTTTCTTGAAAGCCACCAAATGAACACCACAGTGAGGCTTGCTATGCGCACAAGTGGTGAAGGTGGAGGCTAGGTATTCTGTATGAAAGGTGTAGTGAGCTACCCTACAGAATGGTGCATAGATGGAGGAGAGTTGGCTAGATTTCACAAAACCCTAAGGTGAGGAACAAGTCATGTTATGCGCACACTTGGAGAGGAGGAGGGATTTAAATCATTCAAAATGAAAACAAAATTTCAAACCATTTTGAAATTTGCGCATGGATTAGGGAGGATAAGGTGGAGCTGTTGCAAAACAAATTTTGCCAACAACCTCCAATCTTATCCACATGAAATTAAGTTCAAAATAATTTAAACTTAAATTCATAAACTATCATATAGTATATACTTTTCATGCGCATAATTCAGCCCTAGAAAGGGTCCAAATATATTGAGTAGTTGCATTCAAAATTTGAATCAACTCACCCACTGATTCCCTCAACCACCAAATCTGAATGGAGCTTTGTTTTAAGTCATAAGATGACATTCTTATCACTTAAACTTGTGCACCAAACAGCCAAGGAAGTGCTTCCAAAGATGCTTCTTGATCCAAGGAATATGCTCCAATAAGATCCTGTCTTATCCTTTTGTTATGAAACAACTTTTCAAAACAAATTCAAATTCGGATTCAAACACTTGAATTCAAACGTTCAAACATTCAAATTCAAAATTCAAAATTTCAAATTTCAAATTTAAAATTCGAATTTCAAAATTCAAATCCAAATTCAAATTTCAAAATTCAAATTTCAAAATTCAAATTCAAAATTCGAATTTCGAAATTCAAATTCTAAATTCAAATTTCAAAATTCAAATTTCAAATTCAAAATTCGAAATTCAAATATTTGATTATTAATTTAACTAATTAAATTAATTAGTAATGGCTTGGACTATCCAAGCCCATTACTAAACTCCATGCACCACCCACCCATTTAGGTGGGCTTCCAAACAGCTTCTTGGGCTAATAACCATTATTAGGCCCAATACCTTTAAAGCTAGTCCATCATGACTACAAGGTGTTAGTGTGTGACCCATTAGGTCCAACTTAGCTTCTGACATAACTGGGCTTGGGCCCAACAAGCCCACAACCCAATTAATGACAACACAGAGCACTAGCAATGCTTTGTTGCCCCAGAACTAGTCAGATTAATGACTTGATCAACCTATTGCACATATTTGGTCGTCGTATGTATTTCCCTTCGTCTCGGTTATCTTCCCATTAACCTAGGGTAAGGAAATGTATCAACCCCTGAGGTTTAGGGTAAGCTTTATTCGAAATAGGGAATCTTCAATTTACTGACTCTAAAGGCAGATCATCTCATGATCTCTTTTACTATGCATAGATTCCCGAGTCCCTGTAAATGTCATCCCGATTTCTCCGGTTTACAGATAACCTAATCTCTCACAGAGATTTGACGAATTCCTTCAGCTTATTACCCTAGCCCTGTGCCCTTTAAGGACACGCCCAACAGTATACCTATGAGTCTCCATGTTTCAGGCAGACGAGGTATACAATCAAAACATGCCTTCAAGAACACAGTCTAGGTAATAACTTCTGGTCTAAGGAAAGACATACCCAAACATAAAGAGATTACTCTAATGACACTATCTGTGAGATTTCCTCATAGAGTCTCTTTTTGGGTCTGTTCAGTGCGAGCTATACTCTTATAGGTCCACCCACGACTTTAGCTAAGATATCTCCATATCTGCAGCTCATGAGGTCTTTACCTTGTATCCATATACAAGTAGATAAGTCGTACTAGTCTTTACTCGAGATCACTGATCCCCAAACTCAGTGTCTCTAGACTAGGAACATATAATTAGGAATAGACATGCAATATCCTTGAATCCTCATGATCGTGATCTCATCACAGATACTCAAGAGATACCTGTTCTATTCCAAGGGGTTTATCCAGTTCGTTCATATAATATTAACAGTAATATCGAGACACACTATGAAACTGAATAAATAGTGCTTTCATTTATTTGCGACAAACAAAGTTCTACATCTAGTGTCCTTTATTTAATCAAAAGATTGTCTCTAGGACACCCATATGCTAACATGATCAACCACTATTTGCGATTCTAGTAATTGGCTACGCATAGATATTGGGAGTGTTTTCTTTATCATTAAGCACTTGACTCTTAGTCTTATGGTCCTCCTACTTTTCACTTCCCCAAACCATCTTATGGTAAAATAAGTACATACCACCTGAGATAAATTCAAGTCTCATTTGTTCAAAATAATAGTAGTTGCATTATTTATTATTTTACTTATTATATACTAATTAATATTTGTATTCTAATAAATTATTACATATTAATTATTAGTTATATTTACATAATGAATGTGGGAGATTTCATTCATTCATTTATATATTAACAGTCACAATTTTAATGGAGAGGTTCATAAAATCTAAAAGTGAAAATTATCACTTTAATTGCTAATGGTTGATTTTCAAATGAATGGTTGAAATGTTCCACAAGGCAAGATCATGTAAAAAAATAACACATGAAAAGATCCATTCCCCTTTTAAGAGCTTCTTGGGAAAAATTCAACCATATTTTTAGAGTATTTTCCCTAACTTACTAGTTCTAAGTGCATTTATGTTTACACTAGTACCTTCCTTTCCAACGCCCCTAATAGCTTTGCAACTATGATTGAAGTGGGCAAAGATGCAAACAATTGAAATCAACTATCCGGATATGATATGCAGATATGAATATCTAGATATGGTATACTGAATATTCGAATATTTGTCGAGCATGACGTTTTTAAAAGAGGTAACTGTTCATTTCTTTAACATCTCTTCTTTTCTATCATAATTGAGACACTCTCCCTAATCCAGAGAATCGTAATCATCTTACCCACTCCTGCTAAAACACCTTCCATCATATATTCCTTCCCATACCTCCATCAAAAGCAACATTTCTCCATCAATTTCATCTCGGTTTGAAGCAAATTCTTTGACACCTCTCTAACCGACCAAACCCTAACACTGTATTGCTATTTTGCAGTTTCTAGTTTGAAATTTCTCTTTCATTCATTGTGTAGGTACTCCCACTTTAGTTTGCTTGGATTTTTTTAGGTTTCCCCCATTTTTTTGTTCAAGTTCCAGTTCGAATTATTGCTTCCCGTTGCTGTGTATGTCCATCAGTTTGGTTTCTGCTGTTCCTTGAGGTTTGTGATCTTCACCTTTGTGTTTCTACTGCGCGATTACTGGTTGTTATGCATCTCTCATGGCTGCTAGTGATCGAGAATGAAGGACTAAACATAGAGCTGATGTCCCTCATCCGATTGTTGATGATTCTGGTTTTGAACATCTCAGGACTACACGACACAACTTGGTTCAGCTCTCTGTCAAGAATCTAAACATTTCTTCCTGTGTTCTGCTATATGTCATCTCCCACGTGATTCTTCCTAGGCATTATAGTCATGCCATTGTTCAGGATAATGACATATTTACCATGTGGGCCATTATTTCTCAAATTCCCATTGACTAACGCCACACATTCTGTTGTCAGATGCAAGATACCTCATATGGCTCTACTGCTCACCTACCATATCAAATGCTCGTTCAGCACATTATGGAGCTTAAGGGTGTGTCTATGGATGGTTAAGTGAAAAAGAAGCTACGAGCTGGTCATAACTTGTTTGCTGAAAGATTACTGATCAAGGAAAGCATCATCGAAATGCATGGCCACTAGCAGTGGGATGATGAGGCATTGTATGGTGAAGCCTTTACTGATGACATGGATAAGTATCATGCTGACACTGCTATCCCTCCTGCTCCACAGGCTGCTGATATGCCAGCAGGTACTTCTGCTGTTGTGGGTAGAGCTCCTTTGCTGCCTCCTTTGATTGACCCACAGGGTTATTGTAACACCCCGTATATATCCGGTAATGTTATCATACTATCGTATTAAGCTGCGCTTAATTAAAAATGCGGAATATCTTTTTCTTTTCAATTATGATGCCATTATAATTACCAACTTGCTTATTAACAGTTAATAAAAACATTGCCTGTATGTAATTGCAATAAAACAACTAACTGAAATACCTCACTAAATAAATATCATAAGCATAAGTCTCTAGTCACGGAACTACAACACGTAGACCGGACCAACTAACAGTTTATACAACTCAGCTCAAAGTGCTAACATAAAGTGACATGGACAAACCCCATGCTCACACAACTAAGGCAACAAGCCCAACATCAGTCTCAACATCAAAAGCATAATAATAAAGGTGCAGAAAACATAAACAGCATCCAATCCAATCATGCTATCAACAAGCAGTCATAACAATAATCATCAGTCATGCTCTGGCCTCTTGCCACCAGAGACATCAGCCCCCATACTACCTGAACCTGAAATAAGCATTCCCCAAACGTGGGGTGAGATCTCTAAACAAGAAATCTCAGTAAGACTAGGGGTCCTCAAGGATCTTCCATCCCAAGCTCACTAACATGTGCAATATAAGTTTAAAAGCAGTTCATCATCATCAATTCTAAAACAATGCAATGCAGCAGATAATTATGTCATGTGTGTCAATACTATTCTACTGGCCAGAGAAATGCAGGAATACGTCTATCTCCTACATATAGTGCAAGACGCCACTTGCATCCACCCCGGATCACCGTATTGTATGACGCCACATACTCAGGCTTACCGTCCAGATGGAACAACACATGCATATTAAAAGCCATTACATGTAAAGTTCAATCAATATTTCATATTTTCAAAAGCATGTAACACAGCATGCATATACCATATCCCCATGGAACATGGTGGAACCACAACATGGCTAAACCGAGGACACGAAAGCTTACCTTGCAAGCTAACACCCAAAGCCAAGAGTCCACAGCTCAAAGTCCAAACACCGCAGAATCACAATCTGTTATGGACCAATACTATATCAATAATCATGCATCTCAAGCGTACAACTTAAAGACAACGCCTTTCCTTTACGTTTTACGTCTTAAGGCTCCATACAAGCCATAAGCCCTTAATCGCTTGATTCTGACTTAGTTCATTAATTACAGAAGCCCAACTTCCTTAATCTAGGGTCCACAAACCCCCAATTGCTTACTATATGCACAGTAAAGCTACTGTTCTTCGAAATCCCAGAATATCCGGATATCTCATTGGAAATATCAGGATATCCCGTATCAGGATATCGTACTCGAAATATCAGGATATCCCATATCCGGATATCTCCCTCAAAATATCAGGATATCCAATATCCGGATATCTCACTCGAAATATCAGGATATCCAATATCCGGATATCTCCCTCGAAATATCAGGATATCCAATATCCGGATATCTCCCCCAGGATATCAATATCCGGATATCTAACTCGAAATATTAGGATATCCAATATCCGGATATCTCCCTCAGAATATCAGGATATCCAATATCCGGATATCTCACTCGAAATATCCGGATATTTCGCGACAGAATGCAGTTTCTGCATTTCGCGAAGATATCCTTCCAAGGTTCCATTTTTAACACTTCAACACGTTAAAGCATGCATTTTTATACCCTCTTAGGTTAACATATCAGTTGGTTACTTACTTAACCCATTTACATGCAAAGATGACACCTTTAACCCATTAAAACACATGATCAAGGTTGGTACAACTCACCAAAGGCTTGAAACAGAAAGTGGAGGTGCTCTTGGAGCTCACAACCAACTCCAAGGTTCAGACTTGTAAGGGTGCACGAAAATGCACAACAAGGTGGGTCCTTTCTACACAAAGGTTGACACTTTGAAGCTCACAAGCCAAGAAGAAGGCCCCAACACTACAAACCACCAACTCAGCCCCTTTAGCAACCCCAACACAGCCCCAACACTCAGAAGCAAGGCCACCAACACCTTCCCAATGCTCACTCTCACTCACCACAAGTGTTTAGGAGAAGAAATGGTAAAAGAAATGGCCTCAAAGCTCAAAACTTGGAGAAGAAGCCATGAAATGGTGTTTAAGAAAACTGAGCAACCACCCTCTACGTAGAGAATAACAGCCACCTAGGGTTTTGTGCCTTAAATGGCCTATTTATAGCCAAAACATTAAAACACACAATATTAGCTTTAATTGCTACACTTAGCATTTTAATCCCAAACTTTGGAATCTTAACCTACTCGATTTTACAAGAATTATCATATTTTTATATTATTTTTCTGAGCACCTTTTCGGTACGCGCTTTTCCATAGCCAGTATCAGTTCTGGCATCAGATTTCATTATTTTGACTTGAAACTCGTTTTACAAGTCCTACATGTTATTCTAGTAATTATCATGCACTTATAATAATTTTCCGGGATACTTTTTCGGTACGCATTAATACCGACTAGCAGAACCGGTATCTGCACTTTTCTTCCGAAAAGCGACTTTCATCATTCTTACCCACTAAATATAATTATTAAAGCCTCATAATAATTATTAGGGTCAATTATGGAATTATTTCCTAATTATCACAATTAATTCATTAATTATCTTAATTAGCGGTGGAGGTTCTTACAGTTATTCTCTTCGAAATGTTATGACTTATTTGGCTGAGTTTCGTTGGGACATGAACAATCGCTTTCATAGCTTCACTACATGACTCGACTCCATGGATAAGAGGATCTCCAGCCTTGAATCTACCCGTGATGTTGCTCTTTTAGTTCCTAAAGATTTGCTGATGATGATGTTGTTGGTGATGATGATACTGCTATTGATGAGGATGATGAGGCCACTACTTCTAGTGATGAGGACATTCCTTAAGCTTCTAGTGATGAGGATGCTGCTTAGTTTAGGATTTCATTTTGTTGCTTTTATTGTACCTAGCCTTGACATGTGTTGTCTTTTGATGCTATTATGTATTTTGCTTTCATGCTATAGTTGACATGTATGGATTCACATTTTGCTCAATGACATTATGTTTGGGCTTTCATTGCAAACTCATATTGCTTTGATATTTTTAAATATTTATAATATCTATTGGATTATTTGATCTCTTTTTTATATTGCCAAAGGGGAAAAATATTAATTGAGAAAATTGAGAAAAATGCATCTAGACAAATTGAAAGGTAAACGGGGGGAGATTGAAACTAAACAATTATATGAACTGCATAACGGTAAATAGAGGTTTGTTCAACCTACATATCCTTTTTTTTCACCCCATTCATGGTCTAAGTGGGAGTATTATTATCTATGTGAATAAATACATGCTACACTAACCCTTTTTCTCAATTTAAAGTTTGTTATCATTGAAAAGGGAAAGATTGTAGAATCAAGGTCATGATGTGATGTTATGCGCTCAAAATTAGTAAATTTGATGATGCCACAAAAACATAGTTTTGATGATAACAAACAAGCTTGACGAAAGAGATTCAAGAGTTTTAAAAGAAGCAACATCCAAAAAGAATCCAAGTCTATGTGAAAGCAATGTAAAGACAAGCAATTAAGTGTCAAAATCAAGCCTCAAGCCTCAAAGCATGAAGCTAAGTCCAAGATCTCATTAGAATATATATTTAGGACTTAGTATGGTTATGTAAAGGTGTATAGTCGATAGCATTGCATGAGCTCAAGTCATTACTATTGTTGCATAATCATAAAATGCTTAAAAACCTTAGTTTAATAAGTCAAAATTGCATCAAAAGGATTTTAGCATGATTTGAGCACACAAGTAGCCTTTCTTGAAAATCTATTTGAACTTGAAAGAATGCATCTTGAACACTAAGCATTGAAATAAGACATTTTGAATGGTTTAAGGAAAAAGTGTGTCTTTTTAAAGGATATAAAGTTGTGTCATTTTAAGTGAGAGAAAGAGATAGATAAAGGGAGAGAGAGAGAGTGGACCAAAAAAAATAAAGGTGTGGGTACCACTTCTTTGTGAGAGTAAAATGACACAAGTTGTGTTATTTAAAAGGACAAACACTTTTCCCATGGTTTAATGGTATTTTCATGGTTTGAATACTTAGAAACATTATCCATATCCAATTACATGTGTTCAATGCATTAGAAGTCATATTTTTTTGGAGGTTTCAAGGAATTGAACACAACACCTTACACTACACACACTCCTAACACACACACACCCCAAACCACTAGGCTAATCCTAGTGGTTCGCATTAGAAGTCATCTTGAAAGAGAAGAAATCAATATTTCGTGCAAAAGAGCTGCTGCCATGAAATATCCAGACGGGCATTTCAATATCTGGATATGACCTCAACAAATATCTGGATATGTACAGTGTTCAACGGCTAGTTTTTGTTTAGATATGCCTTTTTATATACAGTAATCAATGTTGGACAAAAATATATCAGTTGTTGAACCATTATTACTCCTTCTAACTCATTATTGCTTATTGATTACATACTTTGATCATTATCATATACTTGAGCTCATCCTTGATTTAAAGCTATACACCTAATAGTTCTTCAAGTTATAAAATCTTCACTTTGAGAGTGCCTATCATTTCTTAAACACCTCCATTTGAATTCTGAAATTGTGAGGGCAGTGAAAGCCATTTTATTTGAGAGGATACCAAATTCCTAAGTAAATTAATTGGATTGAAGTGTAAAGGCATCTAAGAATTCGAAGTCTTGGAAGATTGCAGTGGTTTATCAAGCACCCTTGAAGCTTGATAGCTAGTTAGAAAGATTGATCGAGCGACTTTAGTCTAAATGTAGGTCACGGTGGTGGTGACCGAACTATGATACATCTAGTTTGCAATTTCTTTACCTTGAACTCTTTACTTTTATCTTGAAATTGCATTTTTATATTGCATTTTTTATTCATTAGCTTATATTTATTGATCACACACTAGTACATGCACTTAGAACTTTCCTTGTTAAATCATTTAATTAAAAAAATATTCTTTAAAATTTCAAAGGAAACATTTTGCGAAAGAATTTTATCAAACTCAATTTACCCTATTCTCGAGTATTGAAACCACTTATCTAACAATTAAAACTACTAATAACTTGTTATCAAAAAAATAAAAAATAATAACTAGCTACAATTATAAATTTGGTGTATAGCATGGCTTCTTATCAGTCATCTTGTGTGTAAAATCCCCTATTACAGAGCATATAATTAGTTGCAGCAAAAACATTGAGGAACAATAACAAAAGCTTGCTTAAATTGGCGCTTTTTATCAAATGATTGTAACTCAATTGGCGCCATGAGAGCTGAGCAGGTAAGGGTATAAGCATGTGTTCGATCTTCTACAGTACCATTTTTGAGAGAGGTTTAAAGCCTTAATTCTGAAATCATTCCAAACATAATTATCTCTCGAGGAGGATACCTATGATTTATCTATAAGAAAAATGGCGCTTTTTATGTTTTGTTTCAGGTTGGCTCGGGTATTTTTCCTTCCTTTTATTGTGTGCGCCTTGGCTAGAAATGTTTTGTAGCAACTACAAAATAATGAGTAAGAAAAATATAGATTTGGATATTTAATAAAATGTAAAAATAGTATAATTCTTATATGCTTATTTTTTTTGCTAAATCAAATATGTTGCGTCAAATAATTAATATATATATATACACAATTAAATATGTATATAAAATCTTGGGAAATCTAACATGATTTAAAGTTGTTTTCCTACCTGTACCGTTGGAATCTATAAGCCCACTATGTTCCCTTATAGGGTGTATGATCACTGTGTGGGCGATATCTATGACTTTGGTAAAGACCAGGCCATGAGATATTATCCCAAGTATAAGCAGATAATCAGTACAAGTATAAAGTTGTAAGAGAATTCAAGTAATAGGCTAAATAACGATACATAACATGCTTTTAGTTGTGCCCCCTGGGGCTATTTATAGTGATCATGGTGTGGATAGATCAGGGAGGATGGTCAACTCTCCTTGGGATATACTCTTATGATAGCAGTGTTGGGCGGTTTAGGCGCTGACGTTGTGGCAGTGTTGCGCCCCTGCTACTGGCGATGCCAGTGTTGGGCAAAGGGAGAGTTTCCCTTTGTGATACCTGTGGTGATTGCCTTTGGTGGTTAATGTCCCAAGGTAAGACATTTTGGTGTATCTCTTGGGTGTGATGCACCCTCGGTGGATGCGAAGGTCCACGTCAGCCCTTAGGGCTAACGTGGAACTGGAAAGGGGTTTGGGCCTGAGAAGTTGGGCCGTTGGAGCGGCTGGCCTGTTAGGGCGGTTGGGGCCTACTCCTCTAGCTTGGTAGCATACGTAGGATGGTGCCAAGTTAGTCTTTGGGCGTTACCTTTGGGGCGATCGTCTTG
>JAVKPL010004592.1:0-22421 GCA_032173675.1 Gastrolobium villosum
ATCCTCCAAGTAAAAAGATTCATCTCATGGATCCTATCAATTAATGGGATTCCCTCACGAATCCTCCAAGTAACAGGATTCCTCTCAGGCAACCTATCAACAAACAGGATTCTCTCACGAATCCTCCAAGTAATTGGATTCCTCTCATGGATCCTATCAACAAACGAGATTCTCGCATGAATCCTCCAAGTAACAGGATTCCTCTCATGATCCTATCAACAAACAGGATTCTCTCACGAATCCTCCGAGAATAGGATTTTACCTCTCTGGGATCCTGGATATCAGAAAACAGGATTCGCTCACGAATCCTTCAAGTAACAGGATTCCTCTCATGGATCAAGAAACTGGATTCTCTCACGAATCCTCCAAGTAACAGGATTCCTCTCATTGATCCTATCAACAAACAGGATTCTCTCACGAATCCTCCAAGTAACAACATTCCTCTCATGGATCAAAGGAACTGGATTCTCTCTACCAATCCTCCAAGTAACAGGATTCATCTCATTGATCCTATCAACAAACAAGATTATCTCACGAATCCTCCAAGTAACAGGATTCTTCTCATGGATCCTATCAACAAACAGGATTCTCTCGCGAATCCTCCAAGTAACAGGATACCTCTCATGGATCCTATCAACAAATAGGATTCTCTCACGAATCCTCCAAGTAACACGATACCTCTCATGAATCCTATCAACAAACGCGATTCTCTCACGAATCGTCCAAGTAACAAGATTCCTCTCACGGACACCTGTTTGATCCCCACCTTGTAATCTGAATGTAAATTTACATATGAATTACCCTTTGACCAAACGATTCACCATCTTTTATTTAATCGGTTAAACCCTAATTCCTTAGGGATCTTAACCTTATTAACCTCATTAGAACCCTAATTCCTTAAGAGATTCCTTTTCAGGTTAAACATATAATTCAGTGAATCTTTCACGCTTGCAGTTCATGTAGCCTATCCCTAGTGTCTACATGAACAACTATTTTCCTCCTGTTCGGGAATTAGGATCCCAATATTCCTATTGTGAATCCTAACCCTGGTGATATGTTAGAATGATCAGATCTAAAACAATGTGATGAAGAGCGAAGGAAAATAGATGCAGAAAGATAAACATATATAAATCAGATCCAAACTACAAGGGGTTCATATTCAGGGTTGTGACCCTTACCACAATACTAAGATCTAGCCAACCATATTCATGGCTGATCTCAAGTAAAATTCAACAAGAAAGTAAATTACAGAATGATCGAAGGAAGAACGAAGAACAACTTCTTCTTCACAGCGACGGCCTCTTCTAGGTCAAAAACCAGTGTCCCTTCAGAAATGCACTCTTCCTATTTATAAAGACAACCTTTTCTCTTTTTCCAATTTTGCCCCTTGAAAGCACGGCTGTGGCTTCCACAACTGACGCTATCAGCGTCAGTTCCACACTATGAGCGTGGATGCCTCTGACTTTCCATGCTCTCAGCGTCAATCTCACGCTATGAGCATGGATGCTTCTGATCCTTCACGCCATGAGCGTCATTCCCACGCTGTGAGCGTGGGTCTTACTGTATTCCCACGCTATCAGCGTCATTTCCACGCTGTGAGCGTGGGTCTTCACTTTGGCCAATCCTCATTTTCCTTCCAGATTTGTTTGTTTTTCCTGCAAAATGAGCATAGAATCAGTTAAAGACTCTTGATTTGGAATTTAAGGATTACAATAAGAATTGTTGCATTTTTAATGAGGAATAGTTCATTATTTTTCTCTTTTTGGCTTGAATTTACTTATGTGCTGACGGCACATCAAACAATTCCCAGATTTGAACGTTGCTGTCCCCAGCAATGTAATGAATCAAAAGAAAAGTAAGATGAATTCTGCAAAGAGACATCTGAACATATATATCTTAAGAATCTTAAACTGCTGTGCATGTATAACTTCATGGCAAAGGTTCACAATAATACTCTTCAGTTGCATCAAGAATTTGAATCCCAGCTTGAATATTCCTCACTAGATATGCATATTCTCATCACTCAGTGTCTGAGGGTTCTGCACTCATTCCATCAATGTAGCAGTAATCCACGAGTTTGAACATATTCTCAAATTCCTAAAAATAAGGAATCCATTTGCCATGCATATACTGATCAAAAGGTCTTTAATAGGTTACAACTTGGTCTGGTTTGAGGGTAGGTGTTTTTTGGTTGGAGGCTGATGAATTTGGAGAGACTGAATTTCTAAGATTTTTGACCTTACTTTCTTCTCAGCCCTTCAATTCTGCCATCCTGACATTTTTGATCCTTTTTCTTTTCTTTTCACTACCTTTTCATCTTTTTGTTTTTCTTTTCTCCTCCGATCTTTACTTCTCAAATCATTCCCTTTTCCTTTACTTAATTTTTTTTTCTTTTTTCTGAGAAAGATTTTGATTGTAATCTTTGGACTCAGCATTTCAATCTCTCTCCAAGTGTGTCAATGAAACACGGTTAAGCAACTTTTACAAGGTGTAAACAAATTGGTCTCAGGCTCAAAAGGGCTTAACAAAGGATGATTTCCCAGGTAAGTCATTTGGTTGTAGGCTTTACAAGAAAAATTACCTTCATCATATCAGTCATGCATGCAAGCTAGAGAAATAATTCAAATTCAAGAAACCACTACAATGAGGTTTCTCTAAAAAAAAAAATTATGTTTTCAGCTCAATCCTCAGAGTTGTTTTTCAAATCAGGATCTTACTTCCAGAATTCACATCAGGCATTATTTTAGAAAATTTCACCATAGAGCAGCTATATAGACAAGCAGACATCATTCTCAGATTATATACACAAATGAATATTCACAGATATCATACTTTTGATGACTTATTCCATAATAAGACTTAAAGCAACATGTCAAACCTGAGATTGCTTGCTCTGGAATTCAAGTTTTTTTTTATGCAGAAATAAATAGAAAATAAAAGACTAAATAATAATAGCAAAACAGCAAAAGTTTAAAAGTCTCCCCTTTTTTTTCAAATTAATCTCTGTTTCCTTTCTGTTGTGTTCCACATTTAGCAGGTCTCGCATATACAACATGCAACCCCAATTCCCAGATTTAGAATATTGCTGTCCTCAGCAACAAACTATTTTAGGCAAAGAATCTCATTCTGTCAAATGGGACATGCACACATTTATTAATCAATCAAAACAGATATTTAACAGAAGGTACTGCATAAAAGGGAAAACTCATCCACAATACTGTCTTCAAAAACTTAAAACAAAATAATCAAAATAACTCCGAAAAGTGTTTTGTGGTGCTGAAAGAAAGAGGATCATCAGTAATCCTCCATGGCATCATCGTCAGCTGGGGGTGAAGAATGTGGAGGCTATGATCTGAAACTAGTAGTGTCGACCCCACGATCACTACATAATCTCTCTATCATGCCCCGGATAAGCCTCTGCTCGATCGTCACGTCTTGCATCTGACGATCCAATCTCTGAAGTAGGAGCATTTCCGCAGAAGGTACTGCTGCTGGTGCTGGAACTGGTGGTGGTACTGGGTGTGGTTCACCTAAGGCACAAGACGCCTTCCAGATGGCGTGACGGCTGGACTCTGCCCTCATTGCATTAAAATTTGCTTGTGTAAGCTCCTTTTTGATTTTGACATCACTCGGCTCTTCATCATCAATTTCTACTCCAGCTTCCAAGCAAAGCTGCTCTATCAAGGAGCTGTGGGCTAGATGGATCTCAGCCTTCTTCTGGGTGATTATATAGACAATTCTTTCTGACAACAGAGCAGCAATATCCAAATTCTCCTCACCCATAAGGGTATAAAGTAGTACTGCTCTTTCAACATTTACATCACTCATGTTTGTAGAGCTATGACTGTGGAGTTTATAAATGTGTGCCAGAACATTGCTTCAGGATTTAGATCTATCCTCTCCAATTTCTCAGGTACCCCTGGATGTCAACTTTTTGGTTTCCATGTGGCATGAGGGTGAGTGATTGCGCTTTTAATTCTCTCAACAATGTCTGGCATATCCTCCCAATAGAGTCCTGTTTCATCAGAAGGTTGCATTCTATTGTATGTGTGAGCGAAATAGCAATCCTTGTTACAGTCATAAGTGGTGCCCAGAAATCTCTCTATTGTTTCAGGAGAGAAAGAAATTTCGTGCCCACGCACCCAACTCCTCCTTGTTGCATCCACAGTCTCTAGATTAGCATTTGCACAAAATTCTTTGAGAATTGTGTTTGAACTCGGACCAGCAAACCGTATCAGTTTATTCCATCTTCTCCTTTCAGCTGTTGTCCTTACCGGACAATCACTATCCACAAAAGCACTGATCTGCCTTTCAGAAATGATCTTTTTAGGAGCAAACCATTGATAGTACCGGTCTTGAGCCTCAGGGGACAAGAACATGGTACTATCAAAAACAGATGAAGAGGTCTGAGGCCTCTTTGTGCCAGTAGCACTACTCTCGCCCATTTTCTTGCCTGGGCCAGTTCCTTTTGTGGTCTTTTTGACTTGCTTACCCTGCACTCAGAAAAGTTTCCAACACAATAGAATTTATGCATATCAGTGTTAATATCAACAGTGAAAATATGTAGTGAATTTCCAGTTTTATTTCACACAGTGGCCCTTTGTTTTGAGCATGATAAGCATGGTGATTCAATATCAGAACTGCAAGAAACTTTCATATGCTTACTCAGAAAACCATAAGCAATTATAAAAGATCAGTTTAACTAGCAGTCATTATCAATTCCTTACAGGCATATCTATAAACATGATTCACAACAATTGTGCTAAACATCAAGTCACAATTTATCTCTTAAACTCAGCAATATGATCAACTTATTATATCTCAAATGCTCACTACACACACCCTCAATCCAGATGACTAATTTATCTCATTCAGCATGCAAGATTAACCATGGGTATTTGCATAATTGACCAAACATTCAGCAAATCATTGGATGGTCTAATGAGTAACAAAGAAACAATTCAATCATTTGTGCATGCATAGATTGAGACAATCATCAAACACTCCACATGCATTCAACAATCCTGAGTTTTCTAATGTAGGAATAACATCAAACACATGACATGCACAAATATTTTGCTAATCCATCAGAGATTTAATCCAGCATAGATACCTTTTCTCCATCCATTGATGAAGGTGTGAAGTGTAACAACAAAGAAATTTAATCTCCCAAACTCTCAATCCCAAATTCGCGCACCCAAGAACGATTACCAGTGAATAGTGGTGGTGATACGGTAGTTTGCAGCTGATGTGAGCGGTACATGGATCTTATCAACAAACGAGATTCTCTCACGAATCCTCCAAGTAACAGGATTCCTCTCATGGATCCTATCAACAAACAAGATTCTCTCATGAATCCTCCAAGTAACAAGATTCCTCTCATGGATCCTATCAACAAACGAGATTCTCTCACGAATCCTCCAACTATCAGGATTCCTCTCATGTATCCTATCAACAAATGAGATTCTCTCACGAATCTCCATGTTACAGGATTTCTCTCTTGGATCCTATCAACAAACGAGATTCTCTAACGATTCCTCCAAGTAACAGGATTCCTCTCTTGGTTCCTATCAACAAATGGGATTCTCTCACGAACCCACTATGTAACAGGATTCCTCTCATGGATGCTTTCAACAAACTGGATTCTCTCACGAATCCTCCAAGTAACAGGATTCCTCTCATGGATGCTTTCAACAAACTGGATTCTCTCACGAATCCTCCAAGTAACAGGATTCCTCTCACGGATCCTATCAACAAATGGGATTCTCTCACGAATCCTCCAAGTAACAGGATTCCTCTCATGGACTCTATCAACAAACGGGATTCTGTCACGAATCCTCAAAGTAACAGGATTCCTCTCATGGATCCCATCAACAAACGGGATTCTCTCAAGAACCCTTCAAGTAATAGGATTTCTCTCATGGATCCTATCAACAAACGAGATTCTCTCACGAATCCTCCAAGTAACAGGATTCCTCTCATGGATCGTATCAACAAACGGGATTCTCTCACGAATCCTCCAAGTAACAGGATTCCTCTCATGGATCCTATCAACAAACAGGATTCTCTCATGAATCCTCCAAGTAACAAGATTCCTCTCATGGATCCTATCAACAAACGAGATTCTCTCACGAATCCTCCAACTATCAGGATTCCTCTCATGTATCCTATCAACAAATGAGATTCTCTCACGAATCTCCATGTTACAGGATTTCTCTCTTGGATCCTATCAACAAACGAGATTCTCTAACGAATCCTCCAAGTAACAGGATTTCTCTCTTGGTTCCTATCAACAAATGAGATTCTCTCACGAACCCTCTAAGTAACAGGATTCCTCTCATGGATGCTTTCAACAAACAGGATTCTCTCACGAATCCTCCAAGTAACAGGATTCCTCTCACGGATCCTATCAACAAACGGGATTCTCTCACGAATCCTCCAAGTAACAGGATTCCTCTCATGGACTCTATCAACAAACGGGATTCTGTCACGAATCCTCCAAGTAACAGGATTCCTCTCATGGATCCTATCAACAAACGGGATTCTCGCACGAATCCTCCAAGTAACAGTATTCCACTCTAGTATCCTATCAATAAACATAATTCTCTCACGAATCCTCCAACTAACAGGATTCCTCTCATGAATCCTATCAACAAACGGGATTCTCTCACGACTCCTCCAACGGATATGATTCCTCTCATGGATCCTATCAACAAACGAGATTCTCTCACGAATCCTCAAAGTAACAGGATTCCTCTCTTGTATCCTATCAACAAACGACATTCTCTCATGTATCCTCCAAGTAACAGGATTCCTCTCATGGATCCTGTCAACAAACGGGATTCTCTCACGAAACCTCCAAGTAACAGGATTCCTCTCATGGATCCTATCAACAAACAAGATTCTCCCACGAATCCTCCAACTAGCAGGATTCCTCTCAAGGATCCTATCAACAAACGAGATTCTCGCACGAATCCTCCAAGTAACAGTATTACTCTCTAGTATCCTATCAACAAGCAGAATTCTCTCACGAATCCTCCAACTAATAGGATTCCTCTCATGGATCCTATCAACAAATGGGATTCTCTCACGAATCCTCCAACGAACAGGATTCCTCTCATGGGTCCTATCAACAAACGGGATTCTCTCATGAATCCTCAAAGTAATAGGATTCCTCTCTTGGATCCTATCAACAAATGGGATTCTCTCATGAACCCTTCAAGTAATAGGACTTCTCTCATAGATCCTATCAACAAACTAGATTATCTCACGAATCCTCCAAGTAACAGGATTCCTCTCATGGATCCTATCAACAAACGGTATTCTCTCACGAATCCTCCAAGTAACATGATTCCTCTCATTGATCCTATCCACAAACGGGATTCTCGCACGAATCCTCCAAGTAACAGTATTACTCTCTAGTATCCTATCAACAAATAGAATTCTCTCACGAATCCTCCAACTAACAGGATTCCTCTCATGGATCCTGTCAACAAACGGGATTCTCTCACGAATCCTCCAACGAATAGGATTCCTCTCATGGATCCTATCAACAAACGAGATTCTCTCACGAATCCTCTAAGTAAGAGGATTCCTCTCTTGGATCCTATCAACAAACGGGATTCTCTGACGAACCCTCCAAGTAACAAGATTCCTCTCATGGATGCTTTCAACAAACAGGATTCTCTCACGAACCCTCCAACGAACATGATTCCTCTCATGGATCCTATCAACAAACGGGATTCTCTCACGAATCCTCCAAGTAACAGGATTCCTCTCAAGGACTCTATCAACAAACATGATTCTATCACGAATCCTCCAAGTAACAGAATTCCTCTTATGGATCCTATCAACAAATGAGATTCTCGCACAAATCCTCCAAGTAACAGTATTCCTCTCTAGTATCCTATCAATAAACAGAATTCTCTGACGAATCCTCCAACTAACAGGATTCCTCTCATGGATCCTATCAACAAACGGGATTCTCTCACGTATCCTCCAACTAACAGGATTCCTATCATGGATCCTATCAACAAACGGGAATCTCGTACGAATCCACCAAGTAACAGGATTCCTCTTATGGATCCTATCAACAAACGGGATTCTCGCAAGAATCCTCCATGTAACAGGATTCCTCTCATGGATCCTATCAACAAACATGATTCTCTCACGAATCCTCCAAGTAAACGGATTCCTCTCATGTATCCTATCAACAAATGGGATTCTCCCACGAATCTCCATGTTACAGGATTTCTCTCTTCGAACCTATCAACAGACGAGATTTTACAAAGAATCCTCCAAGTAACAGGATTCCTCTCATGCAACCTATCAACAAAAGGGATTCTCTCACGATTCCTCCAATTACCAGGATTCCTCTCATGGATCCTATCAACAAACGGGATTATCTCCCGTATCCTGCTAGTAACAGGATTCCTCTCATGGATCCTATCAACAAACAGGATTCTCTCCCAAATCCTCCAACTAACAGGATTCCTATCATGGATCCTATCAAAAAACGAGAATCTCGTACGAATCCTCCAAGTAACAAGATTCCTCTCATGGAACCTATCAACAAACGGGATTCTCTCACGAATGCTCCAAGTAACAGGATTCCTCTCATGGATCCTATCAACAAAAAAGATTCCCTTACGAATCCTCCAAGTAAAAGGATTCCTCTCATGTATGCTATCAACAAACGGGATTCTCCCACGAATCTCTATGTTACAGGATTCCTCTTATGGATCCTATCAACAAACTAGATTTTACAAAGAATCCTCCAAGTACCAGGATTCCTCTCAAGGATCCTATCATCAAACGAGATTATCTCCCGTATCCTCCAAGTAACAGGATTCCTCTCATGGATTTTATCAACAAATATGATTCTCTCCCGAATCCTCCAACTAACCGGATTCCTCTCATGGATCCTATCAACAAACGGGAATCTCCAACGAATCCTCCAAGTAATAGGATTCCTCTGATGGATCCTATCAACAAATGGGATTCTCTCACGAATCCTCCAAGTAACATGATTCCTCTCATTGATCCTATCAACAAACTGGATTCTCTCACGAATCCTCCAAGTAACAGGATTCCTCTCATGGATCCTATCAACAAACGAGATTCTCTCATGGATCCTATCAACAAACGGGATTCTCTCACGAATCCTCCAAGTAACAGGATTCCACTCTTGGATCCTATCAACAAACAAGATTTTCTCACGAATCCTCCAAGTAACAGGATTCCTCTCATGGATCCTATCAACAAACTGTGGACACCTAATTTTGTCCCAAATATTTAAAAATGACAAAAAAAAAAAACTTAAGTTATGAACACATATTTTTGTCCTTCAATAAAGGAAGAGAGCAATCAAAAAGATGGAAAAGGGAAGGAGGGCCATTTCAGAAAATATAACAACTTAGAGTAAGACCTATTCCAGCCGCGATATAACCTTCATCCACCGTTCGATCGAGTTGAAATTTTTTTAGCAAGATCTTGACTCATCCTCCTTGATATCAACTGGTGGATTTCTTAATTGGATGTCTGTATCTTTCCCAGAAAATTCAAATGCGCACCAGTTTTTCTTGACATATCTGCAGCGAGCAGTGGTTTTGTGAGGGTCATTTCTCCCAAATGAACCATCCGATCATCCTCAAATTTGGTCAGCGTGTTCCTCGTATATGATACTTCAATCTGACCGGACCGATTTTCGAACTGAGCTCCTAGCATCAGATATAAATTTCGAAGGATGGGCTATTAATTTTGTTAGAACAAATGGAATTTCGGGTTGACATATTGCAAAGGTCATTTCTGCCAAATGAGCCGTCCGATCATCCTCAAATTTGGTCAGCGTGTTCCTTGCATATGATATTTCAATATGACCTAACCGATTTTCAAGCTAAGTCCTCTAGTGTGAGATATGATTGTCGCAAAGTGGATGTCCACGTGGAAAAAACCAATTTTTCTAAGAAGTCTCACATTGTCCACCTCTCAATCCTTCCTCCTCCCTTCCCTCTATATAAAGAACTCACCCCCCTTCCTTCCAACACATACCCTTTGGAGAGAACCAAATAAAAAAAATATAAAAAGACTCTTCCAAGAGTTAAAAAGACACTTGGGCTTTATATTAAAGCCTTTGTCAAAGTAATATTTTTTAAAGATACTTGTGCTTGGGATTAAAACCAACCTAGTGTCAAAGTAAATTTTTTATTTTTGAGTAGAATCGGAGAGTTTGTTAATTTGGCCGTGATAACTTGTTAACTTATTTATCTGTGAGGATTAATTTGGCCGTAACGACTTGTTAACTTGATAGTACATTCTTGGGGCATCAAGTTGAGCCAGTTCTCATAACTTGGCACCATACATCGAGGTTGGTCGTCTTTGAGGTAAGTATGCTTACCTTCTCCTTCAGTTATAATTGTCTATTTTTTTTTGTATGTTTTTTCAAGCTCTTTATTTAGTTATTAGTTTATAATTATCTATTGTTTATGCTTCTTATTTATTGTCTATTTTTTGTATGCTTTTTTTGTATGCTCTTTATCTGTTGTTTTATTAGAGAATTTCTTATGTTTATTACCTTTGTATGTTTTTAATCTCTTTATTTGTTTTATTAGAATTTTTCGTATGTAACTTAAAAACTTAATTAGGGATTAATTTGGCCGTGACAGCTTGTTAATCTCATATATCCTATCAACAAACGGGATTCTCTCAGGAATCCTCCAAGTACCAGGATTCCTTTCATGGATCCTATCAACAAATGGGATGCTCTCACGAATCCTCCAAGTAATAGGATTCCTCTCATGGATCCTATCAACAAACATGATTCTCTCCCGAATCCTCCAAGTAATAGGATTCCTCTCATGGATACTATCAACAAACGGGATTCTCTCACGAATCCTCCAAGTAACAGGATTCCTCTCATGGATCCTATCAACAAACGGGATTCTCTCACAAATCTTCCAAGTAACAGGATTCCTCTCATGGATCCTATCAACAAATAGGATTCTCCCATGAATCCTCCAATTAACAGGATTCCTGTCATGCATCCTATCAACAAACAGGATTCTCTCACGAATCCTCCAAGTAACAGGATTCCTCTCATGGATTCTATCAACAAACTGTATTCTCTCACCAATCCTCCAAGTAACAGGATTTCTCTCATAGATCCTATCAACAAACAGGATTCTCTCACGAATCCTCCAAGTAACAGAATTCCTCTCACGAATCCTATCAACAAACAGGATTTTCTCCCGAATACTCCAACTAACAGGATTTCTCTCATGGATACTATCCTCAAACAGGATTCTTGCACGAATCCTCCAAATAACAATATTCCTCTCATGGATCTTATCAACAAACAGGATTTACCCAAGAATCCTCCAACTAACAGGATTCCTCTCATGTATTCTATCAACAAACGGGATTCTCTCATAAATCCTCCAAGTAACAGGATTTCTCTCTTAGATCCTATCAACAAACGGGATTCTCTCACGAATCCTCCAAGTAACAGGATTCCTCTCATGGTCCCTATCAACAAACGGGATTCTCTAACGAATCCTACAAGTAACAGGAATCCTCTCAGGGATCCTATCAACAAACATGATTTTCACAGGAATCCTCCATGTAACAGGATTCCTCTCATTGATCCTATCAACAAATGGGATTCTCGCACGAATCGTCCAAGTAACAGGATTCCTCTCATGGAACCTAACAACAAATGAGATTCTCTCACGAATCCTCCAAGTAACAGGATTCCTCTCTTAGATCCTACCAACAAACGGGATTCTCTCACGAATCTTCCAAGTAACAGGATTCCTCTCTTGGATCCTATCAACAAACGGGATTCTGTCACGAATCCACCAAGTACTAGGATTCCTCCCACGGATCCCATCAACAAGTAGGATTATCTCACGAATCCTCCAAGTTGTTGGATTCCTCTCATGGATCCTATCAACAAACGTGATTCTCTCACGAATCTTCCAAGTAATAGGATTCCTCTCATGGTTCCAATCAACAAACGGGATTTTCCAACGAATCCTCCAAGTAACATGATTCCTCTCATGGATCCTATCAACAAACGGGATTCTCTCACGAATCCTCCAACTAACAGGATTCCTCTCATGGATCCTATCAACAAATGAGATTTTCTCACAAATCATCCAAGTAACAACAATCCTCTCATGGATCCTATCAACAAACAGGATTCTCTCACGAATCCTTCAAGTAACAGGATTCCTCTCATTAATCCTATCATGGAAATAAACAAATGGGATTCTGTCACGAATCCTCCAAGTTACAGGATTCCTCTCATTAATCCTATCAACAAATGAGATTCTCTCACGAATCCTCCAAGTAATAGGATTCCTCTCTTGGATCCTATCAACAAACGGGATTCTCTCACGAATTCTCCAAGTGCCAGGATTCCTCTCTTGGATCCTATCAATAAACAGGATTCTGTCACGAATCCACCTAGTCCCAGGATTCCTCGCACGGATCCTATCAACAAACAGGATTATCTCATGAATCCTTCAAGTAACAGGATTCCTCTCATGGGTCCTATCAATAAACGTGATTCTCTCACGAATCCTCCAAGTAATAGGATTCCTCTCATGGATCCAATCAACAAACGGGATTTTCCAACGAACCCTCCAAGTTACAGGATTCCTCTCATGAATCTTATCAACAAACGGGATTCTCTCACGAATCCTCCAACTAACAGGATTCCTCTCAGGGATCCTATCAACAAACGAGATTCACTCACAAATCCTCCAAGTAACAACAATCCTCTCATGGATCCTATCAAGAAACAGGATTCTCCCACGAATCCTCCAACTAATAGGATTCTTCTCATGGATCCTATCAACAAACAGGATTCTCTCCCGAATCCTTCAAGTAACAAGATTACTCTCATGGATCCTATCAACAAGCAGGATTCTCGCATGAATCCTACAAGTCACAGGATTCCTCTCATGGAAATAAACAAATGGGATTCTGTCACGAATCCTCCAAGTAACAACAATCCTCTCAAGAATCCTATCAACAAACGGGATTCTCTCACGAATCCTCCAAGTAACAGGATTCCTCTCTTGGATCCAATCAACAAACGGGATTCTCTCACGAATCCTTCAAGTGCCAGGATTCCTCTCATGGATCCTATCAACAAACGAGATTCTCTCACGAATCCTCCAAGTAATAGGATTCCTCTCATGGATCCTATCAACAAACAGGATTCTCTCCCGAATCCTCCAAGTAACAGGATTCCTCTCATGGATCCTATCAACAAACGTGATTCTCTCACGAATCCTCCAAGTAACATGATTCCTTTCATGGATCCTATGAACAAACAAGACTCCCTTACGAATCCTCCAAGTAACATGACTCCTCTCGTGGATGCTATCAACAAACAGGATTCCCTCACGAATGCTCAAAGTAACAGGATTCATCTCATGGATCCTATCAACAAACGGTATTCTCTCACGAATCCTCAAAGTAACAGGATTCCTCTCATGGATCCTATCAACAAACAAGTTTCCCTTACGAATCCTCCAAGTAACTGGATTCCTCTCATGGATGCTATCAACAAACAGGATTCCCTCACAAATGCTCCAAGTAACAGGATTCATTTCACGGATCCAATCAACAAACGGTATTCTCTCACGAATATTCCAAGTAACAGGATTCCTCTCATCGATCCTATCAACAAACGGGATTCCCTCAGGAATCCTCCAAGTAACAGGACTCCTCTCATGGATCCTAACAACAAACGAGATTCTCTCACGAATCCTCCAAGTAACAGGATTCCTCTCATGGATCCTATCAACAAACGGGATTCTCTCACGATTCCTCCAAGTAACAGGATACCTCTTATTGATCCTATCAAAATACAAGATTCTCTCACGAATCCTCAAAGTAACACGATTCCGCTCATGGATCCTATCAACAAACGCGATTCTCTCACGTATCCACCAAGTAACTGTATTCCTCTCATGGATCCTAGCAACAAAAAAGATTCTCTCACGAATCCTCCAAGTAACAGGATTCCTCTCATGGATCCTATCAACAAACAGTATTTTCTCCCGAATCCTCCAAGTAACAGGATTCCTCTCATGTTCCTATCAAGAAACAGGATTCTTGCACGAATCCTTCAAGTAACAGGATTCCGGTAACAGGATTCCTCTCATGGATCCTATCAATAAACAGGATTCTCCCACGAATCCTACAAGTAACAGGATTCCTGTCATGGATCCTATCAACAAACAGGATTCTCTCACGAATCCTACAAGTAACAGGGTTCCTCTCATGGATCCTATCAACAAACAACATTCTCTCACGAATCCTCCAAGCAACAGGATTCCTCTCATCAATCCTATCAACAAACAAGATTCTCTCCCGAATCCTCCAAGTAACAAGATTCCTCTCATGGATCCTATCATGAAACAGGATTCTCCTACGAATCCTCTAAGTAACAGGATTCCTCTAATGGTTCCTATCAACATACAGGATTCTCCCACCAATCCTCTAAGTAACAGGATTCCTCTCATGGATCCTATCAACAAACGCGATTCGCTATCGAATCCTCCAAGTAACAGGATTCCTCTCATGGATCCTATCAATAAATGGGATTCCCTCACAAATCCTCCAAGTAACTGGATTCCTCTCAGGTAACCTATCAACAAACAGGATTCTCTCACGAATCCACCAAGTAATAGGATTCCTCTAATGGATCCTATCAACAAACGGGATTCTCGCACGACTCCTCCAAGTAACAAGATTCCTCTAAGGATCCTATCAACAAACAGGATTCTCTCAAGAATACTCCGAGGAATAGGATTCCTCTCTGGGATCCTATTAGAAAACAGGATTCGCTCACTAATCCTCCAAGTAACAGGATTCCTCACATGGATCAAGAAACTGGATTCTCTCACGAGTCCTCCATGTAACAGGATTCCTCTCATGGACCCTATCAACAAACGAGATTCTCCCACGAATCTTCCAAGTAACAGGAATCCTCTCATTGATCCTATCAACAAACAGGATTCTCTCACGAATCCTCCAAGTAACAGCATTCCACTCATGGATCCTATCAACAAACAGGATTCTCTCTCTCGAATCCTCCAAGTAACATGATTCCTCTCGTGGAACCTATCAACAAACAGGATTCTCGCACGAGTCCTCCAAGTAACAGGATTCTTCTCATGGATCCTATCAACAAAATGAATTCTCTCACGAATCCTCCAAGTAACAGGATTCCTCTAATGGATCCTATCAACAAACGAAATTCTCTCACAAACCCTCCAAATAACAGGAATCCTCTCATGGATCCTATCAACAAACGGGATTCTCTCACGAATCCTCCAAGTAACAGGATTCCTCTCATGGATCCTATCAACAAACTAGATTCTCTCAAGAATCCTCCAAGTAACAGGATTCCTCTCATGTATCCTATCAACAAACGGGATTCTCTCACGAATCTCCATGTTACAGGATTTCTCTCTTAGATCCTATCAACAAACGGGATTCTACAACGAATCCTCCAAGTAACATGATTCCTCTCATGGATCCTATCAACAAAAGGGATTCTCTCACGAATCCTCCAAGTACCAGGACTCCTCTCAAGGATCCTATCAACAAACGGGATTATCTCCCGTATCCTCCAAGTAACAGGATTCCTTTCATGGATCATATCAACAAATAGGATTGTCTCCCGAATCCTCCAAGTAACAGGATTCCTCTCATGGATCCTATCAACAAACGGGAATATCTAAATAATCCTCCAAGTAACAGGATGCCTCTCATGGATCCTATCAACAAACGCGACTCTCTAACGAATCCTCCATGTAACATGATTCCTCTCATTGATCCTATCAACAAACGAGATTCTGTCAAGAATCCTCCAACAAGATTCCTCTCATAGATCCTATCAACAAACGAGATTCTCTCACGAAACCTCCAAGTAACAGGATTCGTCTCATGGATCCTATCAACAAACGGGATTCTCTCACGAATCCTCCACCTAACAGGATTTCTCTCATGGATCCTATCAACAAACGGGATTCTCGCACGAATCCTCCAAGTAACAGTATTCCTCTCTAGTATCCTATCAACAAAAAGAATTCTCTCACGAATCCTCCAACTAACAGGATTCCTCTCATGGTTCCTATCAACAAACAGGATTCTCTCACCAATCCTCCAAGTAACAGGATTCCTCTCATGGATCCTATCAACAAACGCGATTTGCTATCGAATCCTCCAAGTAAAAAGATTCATCTCATGGATCCTATCAATTAATGGGATTCCCTCACGAATCCTCCAAGTAACAGGATTCCTCTCAGGCAACCTATCAACAAACAGGATTCTCTCACGAATCCTCCAAGTAATTGGATTCCTCTCATGGATCCTATCAACAAACGAGATTCTCGCATGAATCCTCCAAGTAACAGGATTCCTCTCATGATCCTATCAACAAACAGGATTCTCTCACGAATCCTCCGAGTAATAGGATTCCTCTCTGGGATCCTATCAGAAAACAGGATCCGCTCACGAATCCTCCAAGTAACAGGATTCCTCTCATGGATCAAGAAACTGGATTCTCTCACGAATCCTCCAAGTAACAGGATTCCTCTCATGGATCCTATCAACAAACAGGATTCTCTCACGAATCCTCCAAGTAACAACATTCCTCTCATGGATCAAGGAACTGGATTCTCTCACGAATCCTCCAAGTAACAGGATTCATCTCATTGATCCTATCAACAAACAAGATTATCTCACGAATCCTCCAAGTAACAGGATTCTTCTCATGGATCCTATCAACAAATAGGATTCTCTCGCGAATCCTCCAAGTAACAGGATACCTCTCATGGATCCTATCAACAAATAGGATTCTCTCACGAATCCTCCAAGCAACACGATACCTCTCATGGATCCTATCAACAAACGCGATTCTCTCACGAATCGTCCAAGTAACAAGATTCCTCTCATGGATCCTATCAACAAACAGGATTCTCTCATGAACCCTCCAAGTAACAGGAATCCTCTCATGGATCCTATCAACAAACGGGATTCTCTCACGAATCCTCCAAGTAACAGGATTCCTCTCATGGATCCAATCAACAAACGAGATTCTCTCACGAATCCTCCAAGTAACAGGATTCCTCTCATGTATCCTATCAACAAACGGGATTCTCTCACGAATCTCCATGTTACAGGATTTCTCTCTTGGATCCTATCAACAAACGGGATTCTACAACGAATCCTCCAAGTAACAGGATTCCTCTCATAGATCCTATCAACAAAAGGGATTCTCTCACGAATCCTCCAAGTACCAGGATTCTTCTCAAGGATCCTATCAACAAACGGGATTATCTCCCGTATCCTGCAAGTAACAGGATTCCTCTCATGGATCCTATCAACAAATAGGATTGTCTCCTGTTGCGAACTCGACAAGTATACCGATCGTTCCAAGTAATAAAAGTGATGAAGTAGAGTATCGTCTCCACAGGGATTGTATACCAAGTACTACAATAACCAGTCCCCTTAAGTTGAACGGATCAGAAGAGGTAGCAAATGTTGTTGATTTAAAATGAAAAGTAACTAAAATGTAAATTGCGTATTTTTGGGTTTTCTGAAAGACGGATGAACAAATCGTATAAAATTAGGGTTTTGAAAAAAACAATTGTAAAAAGATTGCTACGAACACCTGTTTGATCCCCACCTTGTAATCTGAATGTAAATTTACATATGAATTACCCTTTGACCAAACGATTCACCATCTTTTATTTAATCTGTTAAACCCTAATTCCTTAGGGATCTTAACCTTATTAACCTCATTAGAACCCTAATTCCTTAGAGATTCCTTTTCAGGTTAAACATACAATTCAGTGAATCTTTCACGCTTGCAGTTCATGTAGCCTATCCCTAGTGTCTACATGAACAGCTATTTTCCTCCTGTTCGGGAATTAGGATCCCAATATTCCTATTGTGAATCCTAACCCTAGTGATATGTTAGAATGATCAGATCTAAAACAATGAGATGAAGAGCGAAGGAAAATAGATGCAGAAAGATAAACATATATAAATCAGATCCAAACTACAAGGGGTTCATATTCAGGGTTGTGACCCTTACCACAATACTAAGATCTAGCCAACCATATTCATGGCTGATCTCAAGTAAAATTCAACAAGAAAGTAAATTACAGAATGATCGAAGGAAGAACGAAGAACAACTTCTTCTTCACAGCGACGGCCTCTTCTAGGTCAAAAACCAGTGTCCCTTCAGAAATGCACTCTTCCTATTTATAAAGACAACCTTTTCTCTTTTTCCAATTTTGCCCCTTGAAAGCACGGCTGTGGCTTCCACAACTGACGCTATCAGCGTCAGTTCCACACTATGAGCGTGGATGCCTCTGACTTTCCACGCTCTCAGCGTCAATCTCACGCTATGAGCGTGGATGCTTCTGATCCTTCACGCCATGAGCGTCATTCCCACGCTGTGAGCGTGGGTCTTACTGTATTCCCACGCTATCAGCGTCATTTCCACGCTGTGAGCGTGGGTCTTCACTTTGGCCAATCCTCATTTTCCTTCCAGATTTGTTTGTTTTTCCTGCAAAATGAGCATAGAATCAGTTAAAGACTCTTGATTTGGAATTTAAGGATTACAATAAGAATTGTTGCATTTTTAATGAGGAATAGTTCATTATTTTTCTCTTTTTGGCTTGAATTTACTTATGTGCTGACGGCACATCAAACAATTCCCAGATTTGAACGTTGTTGTCCCCAGCAATGTAATGAATCAAAAGAAAAGTAAGATGAATTCTGCAAAGAGACATCTGAACATATATATTTTAAGAATCTTAAACTGCTGTGCATGTATAACTTCATGGCAAAGGTTCACAATAATACTCTTCAGTTGCATCAAGAATTTGAATCCCAGCTTGAATGTTCCTCACTAGATATGCATATTCTCATCACTCAGTGTTTGAGGGTTCTGCACTCATTCCATCAATGTAGCAGTAATCCATGAGTTTGAACATATTCTCAAATTCCTAAAAATAAGGAATCCATTTGCCATGCATATACTGATCAAAAGGTCTTTAATAGGTTACAACTTGGTCTGGTTTGAGGGTAGGTGTTTTTTGGTTGGAGGCTGATGAATTTGGAGAGACTGAATTTCTAAGATTTTTTTAGCATACTTTCTTCTCAGCCCTTCAATTCTGCCATCCTGACATTTTTGATCCTTTTTCTTTTCTTTTCACTACCTTTTCATCTTTTTGTTTTTCTTTTCTCCTCTGATCTTTACTTCTCAAATCATTCCCTTTTCCTTTACTTAATTTTTTTTTCTTTTTTCTGAGAAAGATTTTGATTGTAATCTTTGGACTCAGCATTTCAATCTCTCTCCAAGTGTGTCAATGAAACACAGTTAAGCAACTTTTACAAGGTGTAAACAAATTGGTCTCAGGCTCAAAAGGGCTTAACAAAGGATGATTTCCCAGGTAAGTCATTTGGTTGTAGGCTTTACAAGAAAAATTGCCTTCATCATATCAGTCATGCATGCAAGCTAGAGAAACAATTCAAATTCAAGAAACCACTACAATGAGGTTTCTCTAAAAAAAAATTATGTTTTCAGCTCAATCCTCACAACTATTTTTCAAACCAGGATCTAACTTCCAGAATTCACATCAGGCATTATTTTAGAAAATTTCACCACAGAGCAGCTATATAGACAAGCAGACATCATTCTCAGATTATATACACAAATGAATATTCACAGATATCATGCTTTTGATGACTCATTCCATAATAAGACTTAAAGCAACATGTCAAACCTGAGATTGCTTGCTCTGGATTTCAAGTTTTTTTTTATGCAGAAATAAATAGAAAATAAAAGACTAAATAATAATAGCAAAACAGTAAAAGTTTAAAAGTCTCCCCTTTTTTTTCAAATTAATCTCTGTTTCCTTTCTATTGTGTTCCACATTTAGCAGGTCTCGCATATACAACATGCAACCCCAATTCCCAGATTTAGAATATTGCTGTCCTCAGCAACAAACTATTTTAGGCAAAGAATCTCATTCTGTCAAATGGGACATGCACACATTTATTAATCAATCAAAACAGATATTTAACAGAAGGTACTGCATAAAAGGGAAAACTCATCCACAATACTGTCTTCAGAAACTTAAAACAAAATAATCAAAATAACTCCGAAAAGTGTTTTGTGGTTCTGAAAGAAAGAGGATCATCAGTAATCCTCCATGGCATCATCGTCAGTTGGGGGTGAAGAATGTGGAGGCTGTGATCTGAAACTAGTAGTGTCGATCCCACGATCACTACATAATCTCTCTATCATGCCCCGGATAAGCCTCTGCTCGATCGTCACGTCTTGCATCTGACGATCCAATCTCTGAAGTAGGAGCATTTCCGCAGAAGGTACTGCTGCTGGTGCTGGAACTGGTGGTGGTACTGGGTGTGGTTCACCTAAGGCACAAGACGCCTTCCAGATGGCGTGACGGCTGGACTCTGCCCTCATTGCATTAAAATTTGCTTGTGTAAGCTCCTTTTTGATTTTGACATCACTCGGCTCATCATCATCAATTTCTACTCCAGCTTCCAAGCAAAGCTGCTCTATCAAGGAGCTGTGGGCTAGATGGATCTCAGCCTTCTTCTGGGTGATTATATAGACAATTCTTTCTGACAACAGAGCAGCAATATCCAAATTCTCCTCACCCATAAGGGTATAAAGTAGTACTGCTCTTTCAACATTTACATCACTCATGTTTGTAGAGCTATGACTGTGGAGTTTATAAATGTGTGCCAGAACATTGCTTCAGGATTTAGATCTATCCTCTCCAATTTCTCAGGTACCCCTGGATGTCCACTTTTTGGTTTCCATGTGGCATGAGGGTGAGTGATTGCGCTTTTAATTCTCTCAACAATGTCTGGCATATCCTCCCAATAGAGTCTTGTTTCATCAGAAGGTTGCATTCTATTGTATGTGTGAGTGAAATAGCAATCCTTGTTACAGTCATAAGTGGTGCCCAGAAATCTCTCTATTGTTTCAGGAGAGAAAGAAATTTCGTGCCCACGCACCCAGCTCCTCCTTGTTGCATCCACAGTCTCTAGATTAGCGTTTGCACAAAATTCTTTGAGAATTGTGCTTGAACTCGGACCAGCAAACCGTATCAGTTTATTCCATCTTCTCCTTTCAGCTGTTGTCCTTACCGGACAATCACTATCCACAAAAGCACTGATCTGCCTTTCAGAAATGATCTTTTTAGGAGCAAACCATTGATAGTACCGATCTTGAGCCTCAGGGGACAAGAACCTGGTACTATCAAAAACAGATGAAGAGGTCTGAGGCCTCTTTGTGCCAGTAGCACTACTCTCGCCCATTTTCTTGCCTGGGCCAGTTCCTTTTGTGGTCTTTTTGACTTGCTTACCCTGCACTCAGAAAAGTTTCCAACACAATAGAATTTATGCATATCAGTGTTAATATCAACAGTGAAAATATGCAGTGAATTTCCAGATTTATTTCACACAGTGGCCCTTTCTTTTGAGCATGATAAGCATGGTGATTCAATATCAGAACTGCAAGAAACTTTCATATGCTTACTCAGAAAACCATAAGCAATTATAAAAGATCAGTTTAACTAGCAGTCATTATCAATTCCTTACAGGCATATCTATACACATGATTCACAGCAATTGTGCTAAACATCAAGTCACAATTTATCTCTTAAACTCAGCAATATGATCAACTTATTATATCTCAAATGCTCACTACACACACCCTCAATCCAGATGACTAATTTATCTCATTCAGCATGCAAGATTAACCATGGGTATTTGCATAATTGACCAAACATTCAGCAAATCATTGGATGGTCTAATGAGTAACAAAGAAACAATTCAATCATTTGTGCATGCATAGATTGAGACAATCATCAAACACTCCACATGCATTCAACAATCCTGAGTTTTCTAATGTAGGAATAACATCAAACACATGACATGCACAAATATTTTGCTAATCCATCAGAGATTTAATCCAGCATAGATACCTTTTCTCCATCCATTGATGAAGGTGTGAAGTGTAACAACAAAGAAATTTAATCTCCCAAACTCTCAATCCCAAATTCGCGCACCCAAGAACGATTACCAGTGAATAGTGGTGGTGATACGGTGGTTTGCAGCTGATGTGAGCGGGATTCTCTACGAATGGATCTTATCAACAAACGAGATTCTCTTCTCATGGATCCTATCAACAAACGAGATTCTCACGAATCCTCCTAACAGGCACGTATCTTATCACAAAATCCTCTAACAGGATCTCTCATGGATGAATCCTCCAAGTAACAAAATGTATCCTATCAACAAATGAGATTCAAATGAGATTCTCACGAATCTCCATGTTACAGGATTTCTCT